>WBNO01028500.1:0-37454 GCA_013400575.1 Peucedramus taeniatus | reverse complement strand
TCTTTCAAACCAAGACACCATGGAAGCCTCAAATCCTGGCAATGTGCCAAAAGCAACAGGTACCTGAGCCATTCGGCCTCTGTGCACAGAGCCTGTGTGCGTAACTACAGAAAAATGCAGGCTGCCTGTGTCTATGGAGAAGAAATAATTAACAGGCAGGTCTTGAAAAACCCCCTGGCTTTCAGAGTAATTCTGTATCCTAGTGTGAAGCAGGTACATGAAGGAAGCAATGCCGTACATGAGTGGGACTTTTCTTGCCTGAACCAGTACAAGAACACAGAGACTCAACACAAAAACCTGATAAACTTGGGAACTGAAAAAAAGCACAGCCCTCCAGCAAGTAACTAACAATATACTCTAAGCTTTGAAAACGGTAAAGAAGTACTTGTTTACAGCATTCTTCTGTTCTAAAACAAGTAGGACTGGGATGCAAGTCTGACAGTGTGCCTAACAAGAACTCCAGATTCTGGCCTAAAGTCAGGCTTTTGGAGTATAGTTATAGTAAGTTACAAGGCAGCTGTACCCTCACGATCCTGATTTGAAAGAAACATGGCATCTTATGCAGATAAACGACAATGGGTAAATGGTTTTCATTTGGGGATTGATTGAGAGGTGCAGGTGAGCCTGAAAAAGCCAAAGTCAAGGTAAACCCTGAGCTCTGACTAGACTGATCCATCCTTCTGGTGCAAACATTAGACTTGAGTGTCCTACAGCCTGGCACTGGGGAGCTGCTGGTGGGCTGCTGTTAGACCTGAGCCCCCACACCCAGGGTGTTTTGCCAGCAGCCACTCTGGGTACCTTTTTCCAGTCATCGAGGAGGGAGCAGACAGCAGCAGCCCCTCTGAGGAATCTCTGCCACAGAGATGACTCTTCCCATCACAGCCAGTGGGGCTCCCCAGCTAACGGGGAGACAGGAAGGGTGCCCCTCTGGCACAAGAATAAATTAGGTGGCCTCACCAGGCAGAAAGATGAGGCACCACCAAGCTGTGGTATGGATTAAGCTCTCCAGTAGTGCTAATACATTTAGCTGTGTGGGAGATCCATAAACACCTTATGCAGTTTATTTTGCAGTATTAGAAAATCCTTCAAACAGACATTGAAAACAGGTTTTGATTAAGAGAGATTTTTAAGGCTCTGGTGGCATTTGTCTTTTTAAGATGGTTTACATTAAATCTAATCTCCATAATTACTTAGATATCTATTTTAAAGCCAGCGGCTAAGCAAAAAAAAAACCAAAAAACAACAACGTACGAAGAACCAACAACAAAACCCCACAAAAAATCAACCAACCAACCAATAAAAACCCACCACCCCCACCACCAAATTTTTCTTTGTGGCAAATAATGAAGTATAGAGATTTCTAATCTTGTCAGATCTTCCACCCATGAAGGAAGGCTGGTTCTGGAGACAGAGTGATCAGATTCCTGACCTGATCACCACCAGAAGCGCCCTCTTATTGTCTTTAAGGATGGTCTAACAGGGAAGAGTACCAGCTGCAGCTCCAGGAGCCAGCTGCATGGGCAACCCAGAGAGACCAAAGTTTGCTGTTACTTCCGAGAAACAATGGAGTAGCCTTCCTCCACCAACACTGGCTCACCTCCAGCACAGCTGCACTGAACAGAGAGCACAGCCAGCTTCAGTAGAATCAAAAGACAGAGCAGGTTATAAATGATGGTGCTTTCCAAGTAAATGTTACAATTTGTTTAACAGAAACAGTTGTCCAACAGAGACAGTTGTTGATGGCAGACAAATTTAGGCTTTCTCTCCAGTCCTCATGTCATATATGACTGGTGCTGTCACTGGCACCAGTCTCACCAAACACCAAATAGCATGTGGACCTGAACTCGTGCACAGTGTTGCTGTGCACCTAGACAGCAATTCTTGCACCTGGCTCTTCTGACACCCATAGTATTCTGTTGCTATCAGCACAACATTCATAGAATAAGATCCCAAGTGACATTTTTCCTCCTACAGAGCATTTTTAACAAAGAAATTCAAAGAAAGCCTTCTAAAAGAGGCCCTGAAAAGCATCCAAAACCCAAGGCAATGCTTCCACTAACCCTTAATTTTTATTATTTAATCCCTTTCAGCAAGAAGGATAAATTGCAACAAAGTCACGCTTCAGTTATTTTCAGGTCTATTGTTTAAGATTATTAAAACAGTAAGGTTATAAATGTACACCCTATGAAAGTAAGCATTAGAAAGAAAGATGAGCAAGTGTTTTTCTCTAAGGTTTACCAGTTGTTCAAATGCAAAAATCAGTATTTTTTTTCTATATTCCAAGGTAAGTGCATCTTTGGACACAGCATTTTATTGACAGTGAAAGCTTTGACAATGACTGCACACTGAAGAGTACATAATTTGCTAACATTTACTGCTTTGCTAATCTCCATCAACTTAATAGTTCAGTATTCAAACTTTTATTTGAAGTGGCAAATTTCAAGTCCTTTTGGTTGAAGGGAAAAGAAAAATGCATTCTTTGCTAAAGAAACAGTGATGCTTATGCAGAACTTCTTTCATAGAATATTCAGATTTTTTCCATGCTTTAAAAAAATGGAACTACTTTATTCACCATGTGGCAATCAGATAGACTGAATGAGTGTCAGACTGCCAAAACATGTATGGTAAAAAGCCCATCATGGATCAAAAGCTGTCAGATGGCTAATCTCTTTCCCCTGTATTTCCTGTTATTCTCTCTGCAGGGAAAATACATAAAAGGACATGGTCCACATTTATTCTCTGAACTTCATTCATTCAGTCCAGTAGTAGTTTAAATTATACAGAGTTTGATTTCATTCTGCATGGATGAAGTTCATCACCATCATCTTATTTCTTTACTTCCTTTCTCAGGTAGAAAAGCAGTACCTGGTAGTAATCCTCCTAGAGGCTCCACATACAGTCCTTTTCCTAATGCTCTGGCTGAAACAGTTCTACTTCTAAAAGCTGTTGGCACTTACAAAGTACATCTAAGCAAATGAAAAGCAACTGAAGTGCTGCTACCCTGATGATATCTCTGCTTTTGTCAAGAGCTACAGCAAAATAAAACTGTATAAGTAAGTTGACCAACTTTTATCTCTTGCATCTCCAAAGAAATTTTTGACAGCATTGCATAAAATATATACACCATATTTTTTTGCAAGTAAAAAAAATATACAGGCCAACACAAACTCATCATGAGGTCACCACTCCTTCCTTTGAAAACCACTGAGATGCGCTGGTAGTTAAAACCTAGTATAGAACAGCAGCACAAACAACTTCCCAGTGAGGATAAGAGAAGTTGTGTATCCACCCAAAATTCTGAAACAGACCTTCAGGAAACAATGCTCAGCCTCAAAATTGAATGTTTACCTCTTCACCCATCTTCTGTTTCCACCTGAGGCACTTCAGATCCATGATCTAACAATGCCAGCAGCCCCACTAGCCTGCCCTTCCAAAGTACCCCTCTCAAGCACTAGGCATCGCGCTAGGCTGTGGTGCCTAGGACCCAACTCCACACTTTAGTGTGCAGTCCAGCTTGTAATTTTAGTGGATCCACAAGTACACTTGTAGAACAAAACTGCAACAGCAGAACCACAACCTCAGACTCTGCAGCCATTAAATTTTACAAGCAGCAGTAATAGAATGGGACATTTTCTCTAGCAGATTATGGACAAATTTAGACATATGGCATAATTACAAGAAATCTAGTAGATTATGGACATTTAGACACTGGCATAATTACAAGAAATGTCTAAAAATTAATCACAATTGTATCCATCAGCGTATTTATGCCAACATTATAACCATGTTTTATCTAAGCATCTTATAGAATTTATGACCAGAAGACAGCATTAGCATCATCTTTTCAGGCTTGCTGAATAATACAAATCATAAAACTATACAGTAATTTCTACACTAAGCTTGATGCATCTGGAGTCTCATCTTCCTATTAAAAAACTAATAGTTTAATACTGAGCAAAGAAGTGTTTAAAAGATCCTTAAGAACATGTTTTGCCTTAACTGGGAAAATGCTCACCCTACTATGTGCAAATTTCAGCAGTTTCAGCACTCAGCTGAGAGATTATCATGAATGCAGTTCAGAAACTTCACAAAGTTCTGTATCTATATACGCACTTCAAGACTAAGGTTGACGACTGAAGTGAGCATAATAACTGTACTACATAATGAATAACTTGAGAAGCTCAACATACATTTCTTACATTTCTTCGGAAGAAACAAGGTCCCTTACCAATCTTTAGCACCAAAGGTAAACAATGAAAATTTGTCTTCTCTGTGGCTGCTGAGAAGCATAAAGCAACGACTACAGAAAAGCACAGGAGAGCACAATGCCCCAGTGAGAATGAAAGATGAAGTGAAAATAAGGACCTGTCAGCTGGTACAACTTTTAGTGCTGTGCTAAAGTGCCTCTAGAACTTGCCTTGCACACAAGGCACCTGGAGTCTTATAAGAAAGTGTATCTCAAAAGAGGCATCCCAAACTGTATGAAAGAACAAAACTTACTACTGCTTTTGGCTAGGAATCCAAAATCAGAACTGGGATTTATATTTGTCACTATGAAATGTTATGTGCCAAGGTGCAAAAAACCTGAAACATACCTGTTATATGTCTGTACAGATTTTTATACTGCCAAGGAAAGCTCTACTGTACTGTAAGTAGAGAGCACACATCCCTGTTACTGTACTGTAAGTAGAGAGCTCATTGGGCTTGAAAGTACCAGTATAAATTGTGAAACTTTCCATTAAAGATCATGCTGGGTATGATTTACTAAGTTTATTAATTTAGGGATGGAAGAAACTGCCTTAGTTATTGCTCTGAAAAGCAGAATCATTAGCACTTCAGGTGATGATTGCAGTGAGAAAAAGCAGGAACACCTGCCTTTCCTGCTTATGCAGAGGGCCTGAGCTGGATTTTCCCTTTCAAACACCCTCCTCCCAATTCCATATCTCTCATGCAGGGCAGAACTGCCTGAACCCAAAACAACTGCCTCTGTACCTTGACCCTTCCTTTCACTGAGCATGTCAAGACCTCTGGATGGTGAAGAGCACTGCAACTCCTGATTAGTGAGTTGCTTTTTCAGCGGAACAGAAAAACAGACAACATTTCAGGCTCTTCCACACAATGAGACATTGGTGAGATAGGGAGCTGGGATTCATGAATTCATGGATGATTTGCAATTTGCTCAGTGACTTCACCACTTTCAGTTCAAAGTCACTATACCAAGATCATAAATTTCAGCTTCATCTGCTGCCTTTAATGATGCACTTTGAAGACATCCATACCTGTCTGTACCTGACAATAATTTCTGCTGCATACTAGTTGCAGTACCAATAATTACGCTCTAGAGGATGGTTTCATTCTCCTTACTGATTAACAATATAAGGAATTATTTGATCCCATTAAGAATATTCTCAACATGAGGTACTAAAGAATTACTGTTTAAATAAACAACATTTTCCAAGAATAATTAGTTTTGTCATCAGATAATGGCAAAGCACTGAAAAGTAATGACATTTAAAATGTACTGTTCCTCTCCTTCAGGATTTTCTGGAAATGACCTTGTAAGCCTGACTACTTTTTGTGGGGAAACTTGAGTGGTACAAGATGGCAGTTTACATCTACCAGTGTGTGCACTGGCAGCTGTTATTAAAGCACACAGAATCTCTGATTGAGCAAGACCTGGCAGTTGCATTCCATAAGCTCCAAGGTATACTTCATGGGGACAGTTTCCCAGCTCACAATTCATTATTTGCACATGACACATGCTGAATACACACTGGATGATTGAAGCAGGCTGAGTCAATGCCATCAGTTTCAGCAGAAGAGCTGATGATATTTGTCCCCTTCAGCTACGGTGCACTTAGGGACATAAAGAAAGCCCTTGTTTTTTTCACAAAGGGGAATCTATCACAACTTGTATAGATATTTAAGGTATTCTACTAAGTAGGGCAGAGCAGGACTAACTGAGAAAGAAGAGAATTCAAGTCAATGAAATAGTCCTAGACAACAAAAAAATTAATTCAGCTACTGTAAATGGCTTAACAATGCCGTTCCTCGCATCAGTAACAGCAGTGACAGCAGAAAAACAAGCAAACTGACATTACTGCATTGGATGAATATTTCAGTGGCTATCTTGGGAAAAATCCACCCCCATGGAAAGATTTATTTTAAGACTATACTGTACTATACTGATCAGCTAATCTGACTCAAGTTTTGCTGCCCTGGAATAAGAGCAGGTAGCACCAGCTCATGAATTACTCCAAGCAGGAGAAGTCTGCGATCGCTGGAAACAAACCTTGGAAAAGTAGCTCTCCCCCATTCTGTGGCTATGCCCATATTACACCACTTCTCATCTCTAGGAGCACCAAGACTTGAGCTAAATTAGCAGCACTCTAACACACAACTTCTAACAGCCACACAAACAAATGTCAAGATAAGATCACAAGGAGCAATGTCTGCAGGAAGAGAACTTGAACTGATGCCTAGAGAGGCTGATCTGGAACGGAGACTAGACAGAGTTAAGAGAATAAAGTAGGTATTTACTAAAAGGCCTTAAAAGGATACCCCTTGGGAAGTACAAGAGTTTGCCCAGGGCTACACCCAGGATGGACCCAAGATGGTCACAAGATGGGCGACGGTCACGAGTTTTCACACTTTTATAAATTTTGGTCCATTTACATATTGGGGTTAATTGTCCAGTTACAGCTTCAGGTTAAGAAGTTCCATCCTCGTGGTTGCTTTCTTCAATTCACCACTGTTTATGCTTTTGGGCCTGAGGCTGTAATGGTTGTCTTATTTCTCAAGCTGGAAAAGGATTGTTTTGTCTAACTACCCTGTGAAGAGAACTTACTAACACTTAATATGAAGTTCAGAGTTATACACTAAAACAGTACAGAATCTGAAAAATATTAAAGCTAAAACTTAAGGCATCACATCTTCCTTTGTTTCGCAGAAGAAGAGTTTGACTAGGACTGCACAACTGCTCCCCACCCAAACATTTACAGTCAAGTAACACTTCATTATCCTACAACTGCCATGTGCTTATTTGATACAACTGTCTGGTGCCTTCTAAGAACCAACTTATTAGCAGCAATTAGCCAGGTATTTGAAAAAAATTTCCTAGCAGTAGAAACTAGTGCAGTTTCCAAACTCATTTTGCAATGCTGGAGCACTAATGTGCTGGGTCCTGCTGCTTTTCGTATTAAGCATTAACAAGGAAAACTGTGAGACTGGGAACACTCTAGCAAAATATGGTTGGCTGGTAATGTGGAACACATCACATAAATATCCCTTCTCATTGCCTGAAGTGTGATGCTGATCTTCCTAAGAATACCTGCCCCAAAAAAAAGGTAGTAATTTATTACTCTCTAGAGTGCAACAAATCAAACTTCAGGTGGTATTAGAAGAACTTGCCCTGACAGAATTTTACACTTCTCTTTTGATAGGTCTAGTACACAATCATCATACTGAAAGAACATTTTTTGTTGCCATTAAAAAAAAGACCTAGAATTATGTAGCTTGTGAAAAAAGTAAAATCCACAGGAGCACAGAGCAACTTCGATGTAGAAAAAGAGGATTTTTGATCCTTTGGTCTACTATATAAAAAGAATTAAATGTGATCTAATCCCTTCATTGACTTTTCAAACTCTACTTGGCCTTTTTTTTCCTTGAAGGATTTGAGTGAATAGCTAAATTTTAAAACATGAACAAAATCTTACAAAAAGGGTGAGGGAAGAAAGCAAGAAGAAAAAAAGGGAGGAAAAAAGCAGGATACATAAGACCTGGCAGGTATATGACTCAACAGGATTTCAGACAAGATTTTCCATCGTCCCCATAGTCTTGTCTGCAATCCTTCGTGTACATGAAGATAGACTGAAAGGAGGTCGCTCTTTGTACACTCTTGCACCAGACATCACAGGGATCATTTGACCTCATATTGCAAAACAAGCCATCTTTATCACATCAAATTTGGTTACAGCTGAAGTCTTAATTCTGGAAAAAATGCAGCAGAAATTCTCACTAGCCCATAATTTCAGTGCATATTTTGCTTCTCAGCTAGTAAAATTAAGAAAAAAAAACAAACACCCCAAACCTAAAAAGGATATAAAGCATCATCTACTTTCCTAATGCTCCATCCCCTTTCTATAAAACAATACTAACAGTAAAGACCTCTACAAATATAACCTGCATTTTTATCCATATCCAATACTCTCCCGTACAACCATTAAGCCATTGCCCAAGCTGGGAGTGGAACCACTCTACATAAAGGCAAAAGTAGATAGTTTAAATCCCAGGATCAGGATAGATGGATCACCACCCAGAGTTTGTCAGTGACACCCCTGAGCCATGACTTGTCAGAGAAAGACAGACTCCAGCAGAGCCATTCCCCCTCCCCATATCCAATTCCCCAGCACACCACATGTAAAGGCATGCAGCTGGACCAGGGGTTTTCCTGCACACCCATGCTAAGGCCAGTAAGCCCTCCCAGGGTAGGCAGGACAAGGAGAAGTGCTTTGGGCCACAGGGACATGGTTCATAGGAGAGCCCAAACTCTCACCTCCTCAACACCCCTCCTGAAAGGATGGGTAGATGCAGGAACCACTGCATGCAGGTTTTCTCTGCATGCTGAAACAAAGCTCCTCTTTCCCTCTCTGGGAAGCAGCAATCACAGACTCACACCTGCCATACCCGGTCTGTATCAGGGTCTCTGAGGTAATCATACTGCATTTTATATTCTTTCTGCTGAATTTATATAAAAATAAATTTGTCCAAAGGTACTGTTAAACAGACTGAATAAGAAAAAAAACTGAATATAGAAAGTGAATTTAAATTCAAAATCTTTACTAGAGTGATTTAATTAATTCAGAGGGTTTATTGAGCACTCAGATCTCCAACAGGTTTTTGCAGCTCAGATAGGCTTTTTTTAAACCAAATTTTCATTCCATCTATATCAATTTTAGAGAGAGCCACTACTAAGTATTAAATTTTAAGTAAAAACTTTCTTTAAATACTCAGACTCTCTTGAATAAAGGTTTTCATCAAAGTCTATTAGTTTAAAATTTTCATAAATTGTAATAAATGCAACTCTAACACAAATGCCAGGTTAAAAAAAATTCCATTAACAACTATACTTGCACTGCAGTTTGAAGTGAAAATACAACCTGCAAAATACTTCTTATATATTGACTTGTTTCCTCTCATTGAAGTTTCAGAAAATAAAGAAAATACTGTCACCCTGATACTTCCCCTTTTCTTCTTTACTCAGTGTATGGAGGAAGGTAAAAATCACAGCATGTCGAGCAAACATTTTCACAACTTGCACTGTTGAAAAAGTTTATAATGGTCATCCTCAATTGCTTTAAGTCAATTTTCCCTTGGTGTTTTCACTGGAAAAAAAAAAACAGAGGAAATAGAATGCAAAATATAGGGACTTGCTAAATTTAGCTGTTTGAACTGCAAGGTTTCAGTGACTACAGCTTAAAAATGAATAAGTGAACTCCATGGCTCCTTTTTAAATTTCTGGAAACTCATACTGCACTATCCTTGGATATCGAGTAACATGGGGCTCTGGCTTACCATGTAAAACAAGTATTATACAGGAAGTTCTCAGTGTCTTCAGCTACATAAAGAGCTGCTCACTAATACCTAAGTTTCTTGAATAAATATTTGTGTTCAGGTTTCCTTTCATGCCCACTTCCAAATGCAAAAGCTAAGCTTTTGTTCTAAGTTCACAGGACAGCTGTTGAGCAACAGATAAGTGCTTGGTATGAGGACACAGCATTTTTGAATCATCTATGTAAAGTGAAGTTGAATCCCTTGTTCACTGGGAGAACTGTAGGAATCTCCAGTCTGTAAGAAAAACAGGAGTCTGTGTTTAGGGCTTGCTTGGAGGGGCAGGGGGGGTGACTTCAGGAAAATTAATTGCACATTTGTACACTTAAAAAAAAAAGTCAGCAGGTGGGACATTATGAGGAAGTTGGATGAAAGAATGCCAAGATGAAACACCAGAATTTAAAAAAAAATTTTTTCTTCGGAAAATTACAGTGTCTTCCCCCTCACTTTTGAAAGAGAATATCCATCCATTCCACACAGAAATTCAGATGTCTTCCCAGTTCTGTGTGGATGCCTTGCTAGAGCCACTCCCATTGGGCTCCCAATTGGATAGCTGGGTAAAGCTGAACCACCCTCACGGGATTACAGAGCTTTGGAACTTGGAATAAATAATTCCCATGACTAAAACAAACTGCTTTTTTTAAGAGGTATGGAATATTAGAAGGCCAGAACAAGCAAAGACATTTTTAAGACATGACATTAAAAACCGTTGATCAGTTGCTTTATTCTGCCAGCATTTTTTTCACCCATCATCAGCCTACACCAAAAATACGACATTATACTGACTTTCTCTGAACATATAAAATGCAAAGGGTGTGGATTATGTGAGACATTAATTCTTCTCTATCAATAGAAAACTTCAGAGACAACAGTAAAAACATTTTCAGTTCACAGACTGAAGTGTTGAGTAATGTACAGAACATGAGAGGAAATGATTGTTCTCCGTTCCAAAACAAGAACCAAGAGTCATGTAAAATTAGCAGAAACAAAATTATTTCCAGAATATAGAGTTCAACTGTGGAAGTGCTTGTAGATGTACAGTGGCTCAAAAAGAACTGGAAAAATACAGTGGGAAAAGTCAAAGACAGCACTTTAGGCTCAGAAAAGTCCTAAGCCCACAGCACTGGGCTCAGAGCATGCACCTAACAAGATAATACCTGCCTTTCCCTTCTAGCTTGTCACAACTGCGAATGTCTGACTTGGAGAGGAAATTTTACTTTCATCCTTCAAAAACATATATCCAAGTGAGAGTTTTCATTCACAAAAAGCAACAAGAATACATGGATCACAGCCAAACTGTTACTTAATATCATTTTGATTAAAGGTCATTGGAAAACAAGCTAAGAGCTAATGAAAGGCTCACAGCTAAATCCAGTGTACCGTCCTGCAGCCTGGATTCAGGCCAGGCTCTGGGCAGACAAAGGATTACCAGATGGCCTCCTCACATCAACAGATGATAAACAAGCAACACTCTCACCCTTGCAGACCTCTCTAAACCTTTTGACACCATTAATCAAGTTAATGCCCACTCTAAAATGTTCAACAGGAGTCAGGGGTGACTTTCTAAAGTAGGTGTAAGTAAGTACATCAGAGAAATATGCTCCATAGGACCATATGTTAACAAGACACTTAACTGTGTGGGCAAGTTTACCTAAGAGAAGCTGGATTCAGGTGAAAAAAAGAAGGCTCTATTAGATAACAGAACATGGAATTCACCTCAGCAATGCATTCTGTTTTCATGACACAAATTCATTGAGAAAAGGAGCTCTTGGACTTAAGAGTTGAAATCAGGCTCTCACATTACAGTAACACTTAAAACCAATATTGACAGTGCTACTTGCACAAACTGGGAACATCCTCTTGGTGACCAACAACCTGGCCGTAGCTGTAACCTCTGATATGAAACACTGCCAAGTACAGAGAGCAGAAAGAGCATCTATCCAGGGCATAGTTTCCCTAGAGGTCAGTCCCAAATTGGAACAAAAGACCAGTCTTGCCCTTTTCAAAAAGGCTGACAATTTATCTAAAAGGACAGAAAATATGAACCAATAAAAACCAAAACCTGACAGGACATGAATTAGTTAAAACGACAGTGAAACTTAGGCATAACATTTGACACAAATCCCTCCCTGTCTCAGCATCCCCCTCTTTGTAGGGCAGTTTTAGACTCATGTTGGAAGTATCAAGTATAAGATACTGTAAGGAGAAAGCAAGGTCATAAACAGAGAGGCAAACTTAGACCCCTAGCATTATGTTCTTCAAATGCTACATTCCATGAGGAACTTTAGATCTACCACAAATTTTATTTTTACCACCTATTACTATCTCATCAACATTAGTACGTAATTTTCCAAGTTCAACCGTATATATACAGAGAGAAAAAACGGCTATGGATTCACCTAAAAAACTACAGTTAGACTGCTTTATTTTCCCTTGTAAATGCTATGACTTAGATTATATTTTAATAAAAAATTAAATTCAAAATTAAATTGAATAATTTTTTAAAATATTAAAATTTAAAAAATTAAATTCAATAAACATTTTCATATCTCCTTTTACTGACTGCTCTTGGCATTGACCAGCAATTGACCACTAAATAACTTCTGTTTGCCTGTAGATACCCAGTTTCTTTATACCCTGGTTATTACTGACTCCAGACTCACTTGTGCTGACTGATAATTTGCCATTAATTGTGCACTCTGAGTATCCTCTGTTCTCAGCTGTCTCACAGAGATCAAGTTAGGGAGAAAAAAATGATATGAACAAACTGAAAAATACAGCCTAATGAAAGAAAAAAGTTAGCAAAACAGTCTTTACTGTCATTTTCTCTAAAAGGTGAAGGAAAATGTCTGGGATTAGCAAGATGATGGGCATGAAGCAAACATGGTGAGGATAGGAAGGGAAAAATTTCTAAAACTGATTCTTTTCTCAGTGTTCAAGTGGTCTGCGTCTATGGTGATAACAGGAAACATTAATTTTACAACAATTCTAATTTTTTTAGCTTATGTTTTCTTCTTATTATATAGCAACCTGCTCAGGAAGCATCCCAATACACCCATGATTGTATAAGATACTACTTTCAGAAAGCACATAGATATCAAAAAACATACTTGCGTATCCTCAAATCTTGCTGGACAGATTCAGTTCAGCCACTTCCACAAGCCCAACACTAACATGTTAATTGACACAACCTTCATTTTCACTGGCTAAAGACTTCTGCCATTGGCAGAGGACACACACTAACTCCTGTTGGCTGGCTGAAGTGCTTAAATCTCACAAAAAGGGAACCTCTGCTGTCTGCACACACAATTCACTTTTCTGACCAATAGATTTTATCATTTTATTAGTCCTATTCACCTGTAACCATTAAAACTTACTTTGCAACCTTTTCCCTCCCAGTAATTCTACGGTCTTCAGGCAAGACAGCAAAACTGTTCTTTAATTCATAGCAGTTGATTACAAGTGTCAAAATACAAGCAACATCCATTAAGAGATTTTGCTCTGCACAAATGTTTCACAATGTCAGTCCAATCCAAGTTCCACTGATGCTACTTTGCAACCAAATCTCTTTTACTTATTCGCCTTTCAACTTTTTAGTTAAGTGCTATGAAGCGTCTTTTTGGGTTCCTGAAAGGAAGTATAAATTAGGTGCTTCTTATCCATGGAAACACCCTCTCTGCTACAGCACCGCAGTTCAGAGAGCATTTGTCCCTCGGGACAGGACCTACTCTTCTTTGATTCATACAATGGTGTTGCCCAGCACATGACAAAATAACCTTGCTTCTGAGTACTGTCTCCCAAAAATATGCTCTTTTGTTGCAAGATTTTCTGCTTTTTGCAGTAAGTATCTAATGCATGCAGCTCCACACTCCAGACTGCTGCGTGTGGGAACACAACTGCCAAGGGCCTGCTCATGTCTCAAGAGGGATTACACGTAGGAAAAACACAACAACAGAAAATGCAGGAGGAGGGGGGAAGTTTTTTAGAGAAAGAAGAGGTAGAGAGAGCTGGGTTTATACTAAAAAGGATAGAATAATTCCTTTTTTATACAGTATCTCTCTCCTAGCTCTGCTTTTTGCTGGTACTGTAACAAGAAGGGAGATAAATTTCACTCTGACATATCTGACAGCACACTAATAGAGAAAGATGCAGGGCATAATGGATTCAGATTTAGACACCAGAACTGTAATCAAAAGAAGGGACTGGTCTTGTTTCAGGCTCTGAATTAATTCCCCTTTTCTGTCACTTAAATTACTGTTGTTTTTTCTTAAACTGTGCATACACATTGCTATTAGCTAAAACTAAACAAATAAGGACTGACTCCCAAGGCCACTCCTGCAAGATGCCTGTCAATTTCATATGAAGTAATTCTGGTTGCCAATGACTCAAACAAAAAATAAGTACACTGAGGACATGGAAAAAGAATAAATTACTTTACATTTGAAAAACAAAGCAGCTGACTCTTCCTCTTCAGACACCTTACCTAACCTCTGTGGAAGTCTGGCAAGATCGACCAGTGGTTTTAAGGTCCAGTCTGGAAACCAGAATAGACAGTGACTTTTCTTACTGGGAAGCATAAAGTCCATTCCTGCAATTACTTTTCAAACTATATACTTGTATACACACACACAGAGACACATTGCATTTTACTTGGGTAGCCTTTAAAATGTTGCCACTCCATTAGTGGCAAATTTTATCAAATTACCAAAGTCTTGTGCCTTTTGGTAACAAACTTCTCTGAAGTTGGAAAATGTTATAATGAGTCAAAGCACATCACATCAAAATCCTACACAGTGCTGAATTAACATAATGTGATAAGATACAATAAGACATAGTACCTTCATAAACTTAAACATGACAGAAAATAAAAGCTCTTTTTATCAGGTTATTTTGAATCTAATCCATATTTAATTAGTCGATTCAGTAGCCAGCCACTTTGAAACTTTATTTAATACCATCATCACCAATTGTTTACAGTGTCCCAATTAGAACTTCAGAAACAAGGTTAACAAGACACCAAGACAGAGAATGTATAGGTGTTCAGAAGCTCTCCATGGGTGAACCAAAATCCTGTTTTCAGGGCTTGGCATTATTTTATCATGAACAGAATTAGTATTTTGGTGATTATTATGTGTATAAAAAGTTAAGCATATTTCTTTTCTAAAAAAGACAGCTTTCCTCTGTGTAGAACACAACATAATACACAGAATCAGCACAATAACAGAATTTACACAAATCAGCAGGTCATGATTCCAGGGAACAAATAAAATCATCTGAACTCACTGAACATGGATAGTAAGGCCAAGATCTGAAAGATATTACTAGAAACTGTGACTTGAATACACTTTTTGTCCAGTTAAAACCATTTTTGCTAAAATAACATTGTTCATGACATCTTAGCAATTTTAATCTAAACAAATGCTGAATAGCAGAAAGGCATGAGTATAAGCCCTGAAAAGACAGTTGAAAACCCCAATAAGTATTTGGCCACTTCTTACAATCAATGCCTTTCAACAGATCTTCACTACAGAGCACCTTTCTAGACTTTAGATACAGTCTGTCAGACCTCCACTCTGCCTGCCCCACCCACTTTTTTTTTAAAGTATTTATGCTTGGTATCAAGAAAAAAACATTTTTCTATTTGCAAGCCATGGGAAGCAAGGCACTTCACCTAAAATCAAATACATGCACATTCAAATACATTCACATGGCTTTTGCTTCAAAGGCATGTTCTTTAAGGTAAAATCCCCAAATTATTTTCTTGCATCACATGTTCCTTTTCTGAAACCCCAAGTCCTCAGCTATATCGAACAGTGCTGCCATAATCTACACAGTAACCAGCTCAGATCCTGTCAGAACTGACAGAACGTACATGCGAATTCCAGCGTCAGTGCACCCGCTGTCTAAAACTCCATAAACTAGCAACAGCCCAGAAGGGTGCTGTTTATTAATTGAGACAATAAACAGGATTAAAGAACCTTCAAATACAATACATTTTACTAAATTAAATTGAGTGGCAGATGTATTTTCTTGTATCTTCATGACTGTGCTCATCTGCAGTATTAGTAATAGTTTTCACTTAACTAGTGTATTTTAAAGGGCAGAACAGAGTTCAAAGAACAGCAATCCCAGTAAAACAACAGAGATCTCCATTTCAGGTGCAGTCTTCTCCATGTTTCTTAACCAGTATGTGGTCACTGCTTCAATCTCTCTCTCCAATCTACAGAGTAAATCAAATTAAAGGGAACAAATTGGTCCCAGCTCCATGAGGTTTAATTTATACAGAACCTTGTTAGAACCTGATTACAAATCAAGTATTGTTATTTGGAGATGGAAGCTCTGTTTGGAACAAAGCAGTTAACAGATTCTTCATTGTCATGTTCTGTTTTTTCACTCAGATGAGCAGAGCTTGCAGAAAAACATATCTTCTTGTTTCATTTCAGAAACAAAGAGATTCCCTTATCTTTAGCAGATACATGTAGGGAAATTGCAGGGAGGTGATGAGAGCAAGACAACATGAGATTTTAAGTGAAACAACCTATTATTTAAAGTTCATAATTAAAACTCTATCAACTCTTCCTAGAGAATAAAAAAAAAATGGACAATTAGATTTCATCATATTATTTTAAATGACTTCGCAGTGAAAAAGTTTTGAATTAAAGTTTTCTAAGCATTAGCTTAAATGTTTCACCCAGAAAGATTTACCACCAAACAACTTTGACTGAGGGGAAAGGAAGAGTAAAATCTGTGATAAATCATTTTGGCTTTTGACAAACATTCTGTTGACAGAAGAACTTTGCTCTGCCTCCAGTAAGGAGGTAGAATTGGGGGTTTAATTAAAAGAATTTGGACCTCCCATTCCTTGATATGTGACAATTAACCTTCTCAGGTTACTGCACACCACTGCAGTTTTATTTTTTCCTCTACTGACCTCTGCAATACCAGCTTTGAAATCAGCACATGTGAGTAGTGCAGTAAAACCCTGTTACTTCTTGGCATTGTGGGACTGACAGATTAGAGAATGTTAAATAACTTTTGTGGGTTTAGTCTCACAAATACTTTTGCCAAAGGCACAATGTGATCAAGTAGATTCATCTGCACCATTTAATTGCATTATTCAAAATCATACATCTTTTATTTATTAGGAATTTTGGCTGTTGTCTCCATACTCCTGGACTATTTGAAAAAGAGATAATAGAACTTGAGCAACACCTTTTAGAAACATAGGTAATATACAGGCTTGAAGAGGTGACCAGAGAGCAACTCCTGGGTGGAAGAAGGAAATGTCTGAAAGCAAGAAAATTAAACATTCTAGAACATATGATCAGGTTTGCATGAGGGCAGACCCCTAAATTTGATGGGAAAAGGACTCAACAAGAGACCAATGGTAATTCTGATGAAGGTGGCACCGATGCCTCCTTCAGTCTCTCTGGTGGTTCCTTCCCCTCTCATCTAAGGCATAGGATTTCTACCTTTTTCTCCAGATGAAGAGGTTCTTCTGGGATATGTCCACCATTATTTCAGGCAGCCAGCTGTCCCTAGCACCGAACAACAGCCCCTGTACATGTCTCTGTGCTTCTTGGGGCAGGCTAGGATGTTCCCTTTTACCTTCCCACTGTCAGGAGAGAACATATGGTCCAGACAGACTGCTCCTGCAAAGCTAGCTCAGGGACAGTTGCAGAAGTTGCACACAAATACCCCCAGACATGCAGGTCTCCTGTCTGCTGTCCCAAGAGGAATAGCTGGGCAGGAGCCATGAGCATTTTCCTCGGCCGAGCAGCCGGCCAGCCTCTGGCACAAACCAAGCTCTCTTCAGTCTGCCAGCTCAGGCAGCTGTTTAGCATCCAGATCCCTTGCAATGAAGTTACTAAGTGGAGGATGATACAAACTATTCCTTTGACATACAGAACCTGCCTGAAAAAGAGGTAACTGTGGCAGTATCCTTCTGTTCTGAGACAATCTGTAACCATACATCCTAAAAATCCTCACCCACAGCCTCCCTTGTCCCCCAAGCATGGCAGATTTGGTACAGTTTGCCGGGCACAAAGCCCACTGATACAGCAGATGATATTCTAGCAAATAAGTTAACTCTTAATACCACAAACAGTGCTGGCCTGAGCCCAGCTTAAACCCGAACAGTCTGCAACCAGCAACATAAAAAGTTTCTCAAAACTGTTTTGCATTATCAGCTCCCGCAGTCTCTTAAGAAACAGATTTTCAGGATTTACATACAGTAAACCCATATGAAGTCTGGTACTATGCTATGCCTTGTCAAGTGTGGCAGTTTTCTACTGTTTTCTTACAGATAAGGGGTACCTTGCTAACAGCGGAGGCGTTGCTTGAGCAGAGAATCTGGGAAGTTTATAAGGACAATGAGCTGAGTGTTTCCCCTGAGATTATTCTACCCAGACTATCATACAGGCACACCTAGAAAACACTGTACCATAGTTGGGCCAGGATTGTCCAGTGAAGGCTCTGGCCTTCAAAACTTTTAAAACAAAAGTGACTAAAATTTTTTAAAAAAACTCACAAGATTACATTTGCAACTACAGTCCAGAAAAGGGATGCTTTCAAAGCCTTTAAGTCACAAAAGCTCAGGAACCCTTTGCCTGTTAAACCATCATCTCAGTCCACTTCTGTCCAATAATTCCCAGCCTTAAATATCCAACTATGAATTCTCTTCAGATGGTTTTCTTTTACTCTAAAAGCTTTCAAGTAGAGAGATTTAAAATAACTCCTATTTCTAATCTATTTCCTTTCTGTCTCCCAAGTAGCATCATTTGTTACCAAATACAGATTTATTTTTTTCAAACAAACCAAAATGAGAAAGTTTCTATGTCAGTAAAAAGGACAGTTCATCTAAAACCGTGGAAGAACAAAGAGTGAAATAAACTCAGAAAATTCAAAACAATTATTTCAAAAGTTCTTTATTTCCTGAGGTAGAAGATACGCTTGAAGGTTGTTTTCTTTCAACTGAACTGAATTATCTGTAGATAATAATTTCTTAGATAGAGATTATGATACTAAATGATCTTTTTTGCATCACAAAGCCTTACTCTTTAACTGTGAAGTATGCAAGAAATTGTTTTCTAAAAAAATACTTGATCCTATGGTAATTTTTTCCACTAAAACCATCTAGATAAGCAGTTGTTCAATATCTGGAAGGTCAAGGCCCAAACAAAAAAAAAAATAAATTGCATACAAAGCATCCCTTAGAAAATCACTGCACATGTGAGAAAAATAAAATTACTTCATTTGTTGTTTTATCAAGCATGTTGGTGTTTTTGCGTCACATACAGGAAATTAATCATTACAGCCTCCATATGTAACCTCATTTCACATTTGCTTTTGATGCCAGAAATCCAACATCCCTGTTCATAACATGTGATATTCATGTGATGCAGCTGGCCAGTTGCCAGATCTCCAGAGCAACCCTGAACTTGATTTTATATCCCAGGATTTCAGTAGAAGAACCCAGAACAGGATTTTGAGAGCCACCACTGTGGGCATGCCAATATAACCCAAATCTCAGTATCTAACATGACTGCTGCAAATCACTCACTGATCCTTGCTATAATCAAGAAGAAACATAATTTCATCATAGCATTTCATCATCATTTTGTAAAAACCATAAAAGGTTAATGGTTAGACTAAGCAGAGAACAATTATACCACTCTATGAGATTTTTTTATTATAGGTGGTATGAGTGGCAGTATTTAATAAGATGTACAAAGTACGACTCAAAACCCTGAACACTGACTTAATTTAAAAAGTCTAGATGAAAAATTCAACTGACAAGTGCCATTCATCCCAACCAAATATCTTCTACACTGTTAAGCAAATGACAAGATAGTAAAGAAAAATTGAATTTAGAGTGTTTTTCCTTCCCATTCCAGTGAAGCACAACATCTGAATCCCACTTCTGCTCTCTCAATGACTTCTGCCAATACTCCTTTGATCAGGCACTCCAAATAAGTTTAATTAGTAGAAAGTAATACATTCATTTACATTTTTTTTTCTTAATTGCTGTTCACTTGGTCTTCAATATTCTATACAACGTGAAACTGCCAAGATACTAAATACCATTACTTAACATCTATGCCACAGAGAGGGGTACATTTGAAAGAGAGCTTTCCAGAAGTGACTTCTTTTTGTGGACAAAAAAAAATGGTTGCAAGAAAATTGAATAGGGAAGGGAAAATATTTCAGAAGGATTTCAGATTAAGCATATGTTTTACCTTTCACCACATCAAGCCAAGTCCTCAGTGGATACAAATCACTAGAGCTCCATTTCAATCAACAAAGAACATTCAAAAATTGGACTTTTCCTCTCTCCAAATACCACCTACAGCCTGCATCCATGTGTTTGACTTTTCCAGACCCCTTATCTTCAAATTCTGCCTGAAAATTCAGGAAGTTCATTGGAATATAACTCAAATTCGGCACATTATAGTAGATTTGTAATTGCACACAGAATTTCAACCTTTTAAAGCTGCACGGCTGAGGGGAAATAAGGCAGCGAGGGCAGGAAAAGAGGGGGCAAAAAAAAAAAATCTCCTTTCATAGAAACTCAGAAATCAAAGAAATTAGCTCAGATTCTTGACACATAGTAACAGTTTTCCAGGCAACCTGCTTTCAAACAAACCAAATACACTTTCTCCTTCTCTCCATACCAGAGGCCAAGTCCCTAGAGAGACCCTGCAGCCCAACCACACACCAATAGCCACCATTTTCCAACACGCAAACACCAGACCAGCCCCATACACCAGCAGTCGCTATT
This sequence comes from Peucedramus taeniatus, assembly GCA_013400575.1. NCBI lineage: Eukaryota > Metazoa > Chordata > Aves > Passeriformes > Fringillidae > Peucedramus > Peucedramus taeniatus. Next base: position 17,065 of record WBNO01028500.1, on the reverse strand, counting down.
TTCCCACACGGGAACACTAGTCCAGACCCACACACTGGCAGCCACCATTTTCCCACACTGAAAGCTGTTCCTAAACTCCTTCTTCTCAGTCTTTTCACCTCAAACAAAGCCCTGTGGGTGTGGTGGCAGAGGCGGAATGGTCCCACTGTGAGTCCAAGCCTGACTGGAATACACCACTTCCCCTCCCTGCATTAAACAAGGTGCAAAATGAGTGGAAACTGACTTTCACAAACAAAAGCAACTCTAGAAAAACCTGAAAACCCTGAGGGCCAGGGCCTACTTTGAATCTTGCCAGGTGCAGGAGGAAAAGGGCAGGTGCCTTGCAGGGGCTGATAACTCCAGATGCCTGTTAAACTTGACAAAATCAGCCCCATGAGGCTACTCCCTCATTTTTTAGGACTTGTCTCCTGTTCACACATCAAGAAAGTGTATGGAGCAGCCAACAGGGGCAAGTTTAAGTCAAGGGAGTGCCTCTCCTCCAGGCACACCACAGTGTAACTGGTATTGTAAGCATCATGGACCCCAAAAGTGAAGAGCAAAACCCTCCCATTTACTACACCAAAGTGCAGATGGGATGCACAGGTTGGCTGTTTCTACACTATAGCCCTCTTGGTTGGCTGAGTTGGGATATTTTGACCCAACATCAACATGCGATGGCTAATTTTTTCAGTAACCATCTCACCCACGGACAACAAGATTCCAAGTGATTAGCACCTGTGTATCTGGTGAGTCAAAGGAATCTACTCCACAGTAAGGTACTGTAAAGTAAAACACACCTTTATTGGCCAGGCCTGGAGCATGCAGGGGTTAACACCTCCATGTGTGTCTATTGTGGTCATTTTTTTATTATTTTTTATTATTTTTATATGTATGCAAATTTGTCATACATTTACAAGTTCATTATTATATGTTTAGAAGTTTGTCATCTGCCCTTGTTTTGGTCACTTATCTAAAGTCACAGTCCTAAGGGGGCTTACATGACTTCCAGTTTCCTTGTCTTAGGGTTACAAACACAGCACACTATTCTTAATACATTTATTACATCTATTTTGCTAATGCACACCTAATTCTACTATTATGCATTTTTTTTACTATATTAGTTATACTTCATTTATAATTGTTTATTGATTATATTCCTATTCAATTATTACATTTTTCTACCCTTTTGTGACAGTTCTTCCATTTGTCATTAAAATGGCAGTTAGCATGTGTCTTCCTCCTTGTCACTTAGCCTATAGGGGCTAGGCCCTTGCTCTGCAGACAAGCAGTTCGCAAAACCCATGAGCTCGTATTCCATTCCCTTATCATCCTGGTCCATTTGGATTTGTTTTTTTCAAGAGCAGTTAGCATTGGGCATAGCATCTCCTATTCACTTATCATCATAGCCCCTTCCAGGACTAGGCTTCTTGTCTTGCAAAAGCAGTTGTGGCCGAGCATAGCAGCCAACACCTAACTTTTATTAGTCTATACTTTTACTAAAGTACTTAGGTTAAAGGAGTGCCACGTTTCATATGTTAAAGGAGTCCTGTGTTTAAAGGAGTCCTGTGTATCACTGGAAATGGTATGATTAGGGAATGGATGTGGCTGAATGGCTTTAGTGACAGCCAAGGAGCTGAGCAAGATGTAAAACTGTGGGTTTATGCATGGAGGGGTAAGAGACTCATTTAAAAACATGAGAAGCAGGAGCATCCCATCTCTTTGCATATATCTTACTCAGAAAGAGAATAGCTGGAACTGCTGTTTTCTCCAGTCCTGTCAATCACACTGCTGTGTGTGCCCAGGATATGACTGATACACCCTGACACAACATATCAAAATACCAAAAAAAAATTGAAACACAGTATTATTTTTCTCACTGAAAATGTGACCAGAGTGTGTTATTTTGAAGGGTCATGACATTTTTGGGTGGGGGGGGAGGGGAGGAAATGTTACATTCAGAAGAACTTATTTTTAACTTATGAGCAGATAATTACAAAGTTGAGCAACAGCATGAAAGCCACAATCTTTCAATCTGATTACCCCAGTACCCCACACCTCCGACACAGACCACAAACAACAAAATAAATCTTGACACAATTCATACCCTCATTTATTGCTGCCATATATCACAATACAAGCTAGTTTGTACTAGGCAAACTAACCAGCCCCTGGGTTGACTGACAGGGGCTTTGCCCAATCACATCTTTCCTCAGCTACAGTCATCTCACTGGTCCAGGATCTGGGGGCTGTAAAGATCAGACCTATGAAATATCTCGACTAGGTTTTTCAAATGGCCTTAATAATGAAAGGCTTGAGAATAAATGCTCTCTTTTTCCACATGAACATCTGGGTGAGTGATCTCTTTGTCTCCAACCCACTCCCCCATGCACCCACATGTGGTGACCCCGACATGATCCAACTCAGCTATATTCTGTGCACAGAGCAAGGAAAACAAATGGCGTAATAGCTGGGACTTCAGTGTCATAGCTGGGAATATGGTGTCAGAACTGGGATAAATGGCGTAGAGCCGGGAATTTGGTGTTAGAACTGGGAACTCATTGTCAGAACTGGAACAAATGGCATAATAGCTGATAATTCAGCATAATAGCTGGGAATTCAGGGTCAGAACTGAGATAAACATAGCATAGAGCTGGGGATTCGATGTCAGAACCAAGGCTTCAGTGTCAGAACGAGGATTTAAGTGTTAGAGCCAGAATACAGAGACATCACAGCCAGAAACACTGGGTAGACAGTGGTATTGCAGTGGAACTACCGTGGGCAGTGGAAAGCTGCCGCGAAATTGCCTTCAGCAGACAGTAGAGAGTGCTGCATGGTTTCCAAACCTGTTTTTGTAGATTGGAATCACCATCAGGACTATGGGGCCTAGACTTCAGCACCAGAAGACCCTGTTCTGAAGGTATGAATTTTCTTTCTTAAAAAAAATTAAATTCATTGAGCAGGCTCTGCAAGCCTTACTCATGTAGTGCAAGAGCCGTAAACTTGATGTGTCCAAAGGAACATCATTAAACTTACCAATTTGGGAGAAGGCTAGAAAATGTATACTTGCAGCAGCCTCCATTGGTGATGACACAGCCATCGATGTTATAAAGCCATGGACAATCATTCTGGATTTGTTAAAAAAGTTAAATTATGAGCAGTGAAAGAAGATGGGCAGAGCAGCCACAGAGGGCTGCGAAACCTCTGTGCAGAGCCAGGAAGCCACCCCAGGTGGGGACGATATGCCAACCGGGCATTCTCCCACTGTGTGGAGCTGCAAGACCAGCCCACACTAGGATATGCTGCAGGCGGGGCAATGCCCTGCAGGGCAAGGCAGTGAGGAAACACTGCATTGCAAATCCACACTGGGCAGCAGCACAGCTGCTTCACTATGCCCCCCTGCGCTGGCGTCGGCTGTCCCCAGCCACTGTGAAAATGCCCCCTACTGAAGTGAAGCAGTGACTAACTGCTGCAGAGCAAACATGGGGAGCAGCAGAGCCCCAGAGAGTGGGGGAAACCTGGCAAATGGAGACAATCCGAGGGCTGCCCCTGCCACAGCTGCCAACAATATCCAGAGAGACAGTGTGCCGTAAATGCCCCTCCGAGAGTCCCTTCGGGGGGTCCTGGCTATCTGTGACACATACAGCTGCAGGGGAACCCTCTCCCGATCTCCGAGGGGCAGGAGGGCGGCTAAGGCTCTCACCTTTGCGGGTGAGGCAGGAATATGACTGCGGTGGAAGAAAGGAGTGGACTCCGAATGGAGGTATCAGTCCAGGTTTATTAAGGCAGGGACCTTGAGCCCAGCATGACCTCACTTCAAAGACCAAACTCTGGGCTATGAGGTATATTATAAAGGGAGGAGGGAACAAAGATAGGGAGCCAATGGGGAAACATGGGGGTATGGACATTGGGAAGATGGGTCTCTGGGGAGACCAATGGGGGAAACCTGTGGGAGGAACCCCGGTTCCTGAACCAATCACTTGATGCCCTTAACAGAAGTTTCTAGGGGAAGGGATGGGCTGCTGAGTGACGGACAGGACACCAGGGAGGGGTTGAGGGAGGGGGCAGGATGGGCAGAACCACTGAAATAGGGGAGAACTGGGATAAACCAGGGTACAGAACAATTATAAAAAGGCATATTAAACACAACACAACAACAGTGGAACAGATTACACAGTCCAGCCATGTGGAGTCATGGTGACCACCATGGCCCCAGCGATCTGTGCAGCTCTGGCAGTGCCAAGATGCTCCGTACCCACTCCAGACTGCTGTGCCGAGCTGAATCACTATCCAGCCACCACAGGCTACCATATAGCCAGTCCAAGTAGGTACACCATGCCACCCTGCTCAGGAGGATCAGACCCCATGGCAGCCACTCCAATCTCTCCCTGCACCACCAAGCTAGGTGAGAATCCCGTGGCCATGGCGCCATACCATGTGGTTGCTGGGACTGCCCCCCCATCTTCCTTGCCAGGGCTTCCCACGCTTCCCATCACCATGGAAATGCCAAGACCACCTCCTCCTAAGGCTGGGTTGCCCAGCTCCACAGATACACACCCAACTCCATGGAGCTTATCCACACCTGCGTCAGGAGATGCACCTACACCATCAATCCAGCCTACATAAGGGGCCAGGGCCCTGATCCCAAGCCAACCTCTGTGCGACACAGCCACGCCTCTAGTGGGCATGGCCCCACCCCGGATGCTGCCTCCATGGGTGGGTCTGGGAACTACACCACCAAGAGCTCCTACAGATGTCAAACCCAGAAGTAGAGTGTGGAAACAGCCACTGCGAGGGATCCGCCCAGCAAAAGGCAGGAGGAAGAGGCGTGCAGGGGTGTGGTGCCGTAAGAGTAGTAGCAATTGAGCCATCCCAAAAAGATGGCACCGGCCGCATGGCACAGCCATTTCACAGCACATAAGAGTGGGCCACACTCGCACCAAGCCCAGTAGAAAGCCAGCAGCTCCCTTCATATGGGTAGTGAAAAAACAAACTAAAACCCTAACAACTCCAACCAAAACAATACCAACAAAACCTGTGCCAAGTTCTTACCCCTCAAACCTCAACAAAGCTTCACAGCCACCCCTGCCTTCTAATACTTCAGCTATATAAAAGTTCTCATATTCCACAAACTCTAATAAACTAATAACATGTGCTAAGAATTAAATTACAGAAAGGGTGTCACACAAGGGTTACAAAATCACACAACTGTTTATTAAATATGTCCTAGAATTCATAGTATAATATTTATTATTATTGTTTACATTTGATAAAACCAAAATTACTGTCTCTGATAGCTGATTTTGCTACAGTTATTAAGGAAGTATTAAGTTTCCGTCTCTTAGTATGAGCTACTATGTATTAAAAATATCCTAGAATGTATGTTACCAAGCTTACTCACAACACTTCTATCATTATTGCTTACAATTCTACTAGATCGACCTAGTCAATTCTAAGAATTTACTCATTTTAACATTCTAGTTCTGCTAAAGCATATATAAAACCATTAATTTAGTAATATCATAAGCGAATTTCAGTTACAAAGTCTCTTAATTGAGAATTTACCACCTGTCATCATTTTAAAAACCTAAAAGTTGCCTATTAAAATCAATAACAAATTTCTAACTTCTAACAAAGAAGAAAAGTATATTGCTTATACTGTTACCATAATAACAAAAAAAAAAGAAATATCTATATTTTTTAATTATTCATAAGTTGTTCATGTAAAAAAATTTGCACTAAATATTAATAATATTTAAAATATAGTTTTTAAAATATAAGTACAGAAAACTTCTCCCAGCCAATTTCATGGCCCTGATCAAGCCATGAACCTGGCTGGTAAAGAAAAATATATTAATACACAAACTTTGCAGAAGCTAAACCCTTTTTCCATTGGGAAAAAGAAACCCCTCAACAACCCCCTAGGTAATTGTACCTTATTAATGCTCTTTTGTTCCTATTTTTGGTTATTAATACAAAGCAAAGGGGAAAAAAGGTTGGGGTGAATGTACACCCCTCCTTTAAGTCTAAGGTAATATCATGTTCTCATGTATTTCAATCAATCATATAGCAGTACTATAATCCTATGATGTTCAGCTGCCTAAACCCAAGGTGCACTTCAATGGACACTGGAACACGTTGGAACAATTCATGACCTTCCTCATAGAAATCTAGGACTCTTGAAGTGACAATTCATATAAGGATTTTATTTGTTTACAAATTATTTGTCCTGTTTACAAATTATTTTTCCCTTTCACAAATTATTTTTTCTAGTAGTTGAGGTTTTTTTAAACAGTTTTAAAAATTAAGCAGTTCTTGTTTTTTAGAGATAAGCTGTAACTTGTAACCTCTAAGCATTAGGCCTGTGACATGTTAGCCAAAATTCTCGCCTAACAGATCCTAAACATGAATGCTGCAGCTCTGTCTTGGTTTGAAAGACAGGCACCTGCCAGCAAAAGCTGGAATCTCCCTTTGAATAGAGAATGTAAACCCCCTCCCTCAGATTATTATAATTTTGCAATTGGAGGCTCTCAGGCAAAGATTTGGGAGTGGGAATAACAGTTCTTTACTAGGAATATTAGACAAAACAAAAAAAAGAAAAAATACAAATGTAATAGCACTAAGAGACAAGCAAAAACAAAGAAGCAACAAAACCTCAGAAAATGCCCGGACAGAGTCAGGGATGTGACCTGACACCCTGGGTATCAGGGTGGTGAAAGCAGTCCAGATGAAATCCTCCTTGAGCAGTAAATACAGTTCTATGAAGTGAAATAGTCCTGTACAAAAGTCCGATGGTGGAGAAAAATGTGTTCAGTCTTCCTCTGGAGAGAAATCCAGTGGAGAGAGAGAGAACAAGCAGGGTCCCCTGGTACTCCAGTCCTTTCGGAGCGGTGTCCTCGGACCAAACTGCTGTTCACTGCTGTTCCACCCGGAGAAACCTGCTGCCTCCTTTGTTTAAGTCAAGTATCCATAAAGTACCCAGCAATTAGTTACCTAGCAGACCATCAGGAAAAAATTCCACAAACACAAAAGAAACAGATCCAACCCCCAACAAGCTCCAGTGATGCAAATTAAACCCATGCTGTCTCCTGTCACTCTGTTTGCAAATGGCCTTTGCAGATGGGTGACAGAGAGCAGGTTGCAAATTTTATGGAGACAGAAGGGTGAGATATTGCCATATATCACAGTACAAGCTAGTTTGTACTAGGCAAACTAACCAGCCCTGGGTTGACTGACAGGGGCTTCACCCAATCACATCTTTCCTCAGCTACAGTGATCTCACTGGTCCAGGATCTGAGGGGGCGTAAAGATCAGACCAATAAAATATCTAGACTAGGTTTTTCAAATGCCCTTTATAAAGAAGGGCTTGAGAATAAACGCTCTCTGTTGCCACATGAGCAACTCACCAGGGTGAGTGGTCTCTTTGTCTCCAACCCACTCTCTTGCACACTTACAATTTATATTTCAGAAAATGAAGTAGGAAATATGCCAGGGATTGTTAGGGGAGAAAATGGTCTCATGTAGCCAGAAAAAAAAAAAAAAAGTAGGCTATCATTTAAAGCATGATAGTATTTTGAGTTTCCTAGAGGGTTAATTTATCAGCACACAACCTGAGACTCTTGATTTGTAAAAGCTACTTAACAAGTTATCTTAAACACATTAACATGTTTAGTCTACAGAACACTCTAGACAATGGAACAGTTTATCAAACATTTAAACATACACAGTGATTTCAAAGACCAAAAAATCAGACTTCCAGAATTAATCCTCTGCTGGTAGCTTAGCTCCCCTAGCAGGTAGCTCAGCCTCTGACATTTATAATTGTAATATTTATGATTCTTATTTTCAAACTAGACAGACAAGCAACCTGGGACCAATACCAACATCATTAACATGAGAAAACACCACTACAAACACTCACCAATAATGATATAGGCACATTCTTAAAGGTCCTGGTCCTCAGGTGCCTTCTCCCCTAGATTAGTACCTTTAGATCAAGATGACACCCATTCACAGCTTTGTTCTTTAGTAAGGAGACCCTCTCTGACTGCTCGAACTGCAGGCAGCTGGTGACACTCTTTGGGATTGACAGCATTCACCAAACACTTAAGACAACCTCAGCATGCCCTCCAGCCACTTAATCCCACATCCCATGCATCTGGTCTACTCACAGCCACTCCAGAACCCACTGCAGCCCTCTGTGAGGTGCACTAACCCTCTTCCAGAGCCACTAGCACCACTTTGTGCTCCCACAGCAGGTCAGGATGAGGCAGGAGGGGCTGCTGGCCACTGGATTTACAGCTATCCCTGCACGAGGGTACAGACCAACTGACATCCTGCAGATGCTTTCCTTCAGTTGCTCTTCTGTGCCAGGGTTTCACCACAAGGAACTGACAGCAAATGGGCCTGTTTTAGCTTTGCAGGAATGGTTAGGTACAATCAGAATATCTCAGAATATGCACTGACTTTCCTTTTACACCAGAGAGGGCAGTTGAGCATGTGCCCACATGGTCCCAGCAGCAGGTAACACTCCCCATAAGATTTGATCCAGCTGGTTTATGGTCCTGTGTGGAGGGAGGGCAGTGAACCATCCTTTTCTGCCTTAAACATCAACAAATATCACCTGTATTTATGAGTAATAAAAACTGAGGAAGCTGGCAAGTTTCTAGCCAGGAATTTCTAAATTAGAGTGTCCCAGGTAACTAAATTTCCATTTCCCACTAAGTTTCAGCCAGATTTAGACACTTAACTTCCTTAGGTCTGTTTGAAAGTCCCAGTCTAAAACTAATACAACAATGAATTGCAACATAAACTGTTCAAGTAAGTTGAAATCAGTTCAGCCTTAACTATCATATATCTAAAGTTTGCCGTAATAAAAATGTAGTTTAATCAAAGTGAGACCAGGCTTTTAGCATTGGTATTATTCCCAGTTTCCAAAATAAAGCACTGTCACTGTGGCTTAAAGCAAGTGTGTAGAGATAAGAAATAACATTATGACAATTTTTCCAGTCACTTGGAATGCCAGACATACTCATAAACTAAGTGAAAAAATACTCTTCAACTGTTTTTTATGTCTTGTGAAATGTTCTGCTTTGTAATTGGTCTTCTTTTATAGGCATTATTCTAAAGCATAGAGTCAAGGTACTGTGATGTTCTGAGGATCTGCTGTAGTGCACAGTGATTACATCTACTTTCTCCTGCTGCAATAGTTAAAAAAGAAAGTTTATAATCTCTACCCTATAGCACCTTCTTCAGTACCAATTCACTTCCATCATGCACAGGGTCAGAATTTAAGATTGCTAAGGGAGAAATGTTAAGAGAGTTCTACAATTATCTAAATTAATATTTTTTTACATTGTTGCTCCCTTGACAAAATGTGTCAGAAGAAAATTTGTTTCAATTATCTTCTTAATGGAGATATCAACGATACTCAGCATAACAGTCAAAACACAGTTTTTCTATCTTTAGGCTTGCACTCACGACATAACGGCTAATACTCTGTATCTCTTTTCTTGTTCTTAAAGTTAGCTCAATGTGGAGTCTAGTAGAACAGACAAACAGGCAATTTTGTTAATGATGTATGAAGCAAAATAAAATGTATTGTAATTTTCTAGAACTACAATGTATTTGGTTTTGGAATGCTGGCTACTGTGAAAAAAATGATTTTACAGTGAATTCTAAATTACTCCTATTTAGACAAACTTTCTTCATGAAATCCCACATTACATGAAATAAAATATTTCTGGTTTCCCATTTTAAATAGCTGTGAGACATACTATAAATTCCACAGTAGTCAGGTTTGCCATTACATGATCAAATCTTAATAAGAACGTATTTTTCACACAATATAGTCTATAAAGTTATTGCGGACATAGACAGTGGTTATGAGCACTTTGTCAAGTGTTTCAAATAGCCTGCCTATGAAGTAGAAAAAAAAGAGGGCTGTTAGATAATATTTATTCCTTATATTGACCTAATAAGGTGAAAGATTTTAGTGTTGCAAGTACTGTTCTAAAAAGTCTAAAAATCTTAAGATGAGATCCTGGAGACAAAAATGATAAAGCCTTTTGAATTCCACAAAAGAAAGAAGAGCATGCTGTAAAAAAATAAACAGTTTCTACAGCCACAAGAGAGAGAAAGAGGGAATTTCATGGACTAGATTTTCTCTTTGGCTGAATATACCCAGTTCCACTGAGGTCAATGTGGCTATGCCAGTATAAACAAACTGAGGACAATTGGACCCTATGAGAAAAATATGTAAGAAATTGTATTTAGTCTGCTCTGGATGCTTTCTCTGTCTACTTTCAGTCAAATGTAAGATAAGGAATACATGATTATGTGAGCTATGACATTAAAATAAATATGACAATCAAAATTATGTTAAATGGAAAAAATATTTATAGAAAATAGTGGGAGGTGATGTTCATCAATCATTCCTGTAAGGCTAAGTCTGTATGCCTTAAAAGTTGAAAATAATTTCAAGTTACTTGGCTAGGGAAGAAACATGCTATTTTCACAAAGCAATTCAACTAGAGAACAGGGGCTACATTCACAAAATGTTTTGGCTGGTAAAAATGGAAGACTTCGAAGCTGCACTTCAAAGCATCAGGTTTCTCGTGGAAACTGTGAGTTTAAAAAAATCCTTGGGGTAAGCTCAATAAGCCAGTAAAATTCCAGTCTCCAACAAAGTTGCACTTTTTCCATGCATAGACCCCAAACCCTCAAAAGTACACATTTATTTTTTGGAACAGCCTACTTAATGAATCCTATTTTTTTTAGTTCTTCTTTCTTTCCTTTTTCCTTAGTGTGATCTTAAAACCTTTCTATATTTCATGGAATCATAGAATGGTTTGGTTTGAAAAGGAAATTAAAGATCATCCGGTTCCAATCCTACTGTCATGGCAACTGACATCTTCCACTAGACCTAGGTGACTCAAAGCCCCATCCAGCCTGGCCTTGAACACCTCCAGGGATGGGGCATCCACAACTTCTCTGGGCAGTCTGTGCCAGAACCCCATCACCCTCACAGTAAGGAGTTTCTTCCCAATATCTAACCTGAAGCAGCCCTCTGGCACTTTAAAGCCCTGGTCCTATCCCTGTATAGCCAAGTTCCAGGCTGGGTCAGCAATGGGTTACTTCCTTTCACTGTAGGTGTCATTCTCCTTTAAGGCGTCAACTTTGACTTCTGTCATTATTATCCTACCAGAACTACTTACTGATGAAGAATGGCAAGATTTACTTACATAACTAGTCTTTGAATTTTGCGAAGTTTTCTCATAGGGAAGGCTCAATTCTCTAGTTTTCTATTCATTTCAGCTCTTATGTTCACCCCATCAGAGAGTCATTTGGAAGCCCAGTTCTAAATTTAGCAAAGCTAAAGTTAATTGAAAATAGCTTTTAGCTAGTGAACTAGCTCTTACAGTCTATTTCATTCTCCAGTCAATTTTTGTATAAAATAAACCACCTATGGCAATCCAAAAAGTTCAGAACTAACAAAACCTTGTTTTCTACATACCTGGATTTCACAGCTCTTAGGCTGGTGTGTAAGCCCTTTCTGAAGCTTTTCTAAGGTTTAGGTGTCAGTGCAGCACCCCCCAGCTGGGATTAGGTAATAAATTACATGGACTCCATGCATTTACAGAAGGCTGATCATTATTAAGAAACCCATTGCTTTTTTTATACCCTATTTCACTACAGGTGGACTTGATTGGTCCTTTATTTAAAACACCATCACCATTGGCTAATTAAGAAACCACCCTCTAGTAAACAAATCTCCATAACACATGTTCACAATACCAGGTGCAGCAAGTTAAGAATTGTTTCTCATTCTTTTCTCTGATCTTCTCACAGACTTTTCCCTGAACGATGCCTGGGAAAGTCGTCTGTTGCTCTTTGCTGCCACAGTTTAGATACTCAGCACCCTTCTTTGCAGTGTAACATAGAATGTGTTTGTGATACATCTTCCCTTCCACTCCCAAAAAAGAAAGAGCTTTTGATGTCCAGCACTGTCATTCACGTTGATGAAACCTACAGGGATTGCATCTGTACATCATTCAAGTAATTCAACAGTTCTTACAGGGAGAGGGGATGTATGCACACAGTGTGAAAAGATACACCACTTCTCTACAGGAAAACCAGACTAACAATAAACCTGTAAAAATATCCTGAAACAAAAATTCTTTGCAGGTCCCTTTTCCTAAGGCTCTTTACAGCTCTCTGTTTCTTCTCTGGATAACCATTTGACCTTTCTTCCTACTTTTTCTGCATCTGCTATTTTTCCCTGCAATGTATGTTCTTCTCTCATTTCTACTTTGTCTCTTTCCCTTCACTTTCAAAGTGAAAGGAAGGACATTTGAGGATCATTAATTTGTGGACATATATCACATTGTGACAGATATCACAAAGAACCAGCACTTCAGCTACTCCCCAGGACTGGCTGATGGCACCAGCACCCAGCAGACAAGTGCTGGAACTTCCAAAAGCACATCGTACCGCTGAAGATGCTGACAGCCTGTCAAGCAGAACACATGGCACTGAGGCAATGCAAGTTATGCAAGTGGTGGAGAGGTCAAGAAAGTAGTTTGAACTTTCTACCCTAGGTTTTATTAGGTTTATTTTTGGGTCTACTGGGAAACTGAACAAAACTACAATAAATTAGTATTGTCTTTGATAGGAGATAAACTGTACTTGCTCAAAATGTAATTTAAAAACTCCTTATTGCAAGTCATTTCAAAACTATTGTCACTCCAAAAAGAATTCCAAAAGTTTTACTATCCTAATCCAAGCTTGGGGTTAATTTAGTAAATTCAGCCTCCTACATTTAGAATATAAGTCCCCAGCATTATCACTGTTTTTAGAGGGCCAGAGGTAGCAGCTTTTTGTATTTTAATTTTTCACGTCTGTGTCATATTCCTATAACATCTGAAAATCTACAACACTCAGGATAAATCCACCTGATCAAGTCAATGGAGTTCTGCCAGGTGCAAAACAGTGCAGAATCTGTCTACTTATTCTCATGATGGAGTGCTCCATCAGCAAGAGAAATTGCTGTCTACCTTTGGCAAGATCACTTGGATGCTACTGTATATATAATATTCCCTTTAAGATGACTGCAGTTCAAGAACCTTCATGGAAGACTACTTTTTTTAATTAATAAAACCACTACATAGGTAGCTATAGCATATCCTAAAAAAAACCCCTTAAAATTCAGTTCAAGTAATTTGCTGAAAACAGGTTAAATAGAGGCTTTCCTGTAATTCAAATTTATATAACTTACCATGAGACCTTTCTTATAAGGAGAGAATGGCCCCAGAAGGGCAAGTTTTGAGAATCTGCAGAATCAAAGAGTAGCTGACATCAGAAGACACCCATGGAAATTGGCAAATCCAGCCACCCTGCTCAAAGCAGGATGCTCAGGGCCATGGCCAGTCAGATTTTTAAACATCCCCGTATACTTAGCAGAATGGGGCTTCAGGGTAAGCTCAGTGACTCATATTCTGAAGTATTGTTTTAAAACTTTGAAATGCTAGTGTGTCCCATAAAGATTAGTCTGTGAATTTTGCTAGTGACAAATTACATTTACATCTTAACTGAACCTCTATGGCATCAGTTACTGATGATCTTTAGTTAACTGTGAGCAAATAACATCCTTTATCTTAGTATAAAAGAGCAATTACATATTTTTGGAGGAGTGATTTATAACTAAATGGGTTGAGTTTGTACAGAAAACATGCTGATGATATTCTCTATTCATCCTATTAAACTCTATTTGGTGAAATAATCTAAGCTTTTTTGAAAATAATAAATATATATATTAATGATTCTCTGTAAAATAGAAGAGCTTGACTTGTAACATTTCACAAAACAACTTTCTCTGGTCAGAATCAAGAAAGATTGAAAAATTTTCCCTCGTTCTATATATCTGTACATTACTTCACTCTGAACAATGAGAAGGGCTGAAGTGCTTCAAACAAAACTTTTCCTGGGGCTGCTTCAGCCCCATAAAGCACCAAGTTTCCAGTTCTAGTGGGTTCTGATGAGTGGAGTCTGATACACTGAGTACCACTGGGGAAACCTGTGCAGATCACTGCAATGACCAGGGTGAGGTGTAGAATTTAGGCTTACCATAAAAAGCTGGCTGCATACCTTAACTTGAAATATGAATTTATCTGCAGACATACAGCCTGGGAATACTTTTTTTATAGAGCCACAGATAAAAGCAAGCCTGCTCGGTTTTGTCTGCTCCTACAGTCAGTGCTGTACTCAATGCTTTGGTTGTACGTGTGGAGCAAATAACTGCATAATTAGAGCAACCCAGATCTGATGTACACCATGCTGATCTGATTTCACATTGCATAAATCTGACAAGTATCATAAATAAATCAGAGCACATTAAATGTTTTTTCAAGTCTCCTAAAATCCACAGAATTTATTCCTGAGTGAATTTGGTTCCTATAACTAGAAAGAAACAAACAGCAGCGAGGACTTCCCAGTAGCCATTTGCAGCCTCCCAGACTGCAAACATGTGTGAGATCTAATTAGGAGCCAATAAAACTTGTGCTTAATTGTATAAATAATTACACAATTAGTGTATTCAAAGTTTTCTTTGGAAAACTTTGAAAAAACCTGCAAGCGCCAAGCACACTTCCTGGAAACACACCTGGCGGAAAAACATGGATCCATACTTGAAAGAACTTAAAAATACCTGGAAAGATTATGCATTCAGGCTTGGAACCATGACAAGTACTACCAAAAACCAGGAACATATAAAATTCCCCAGTCAGAAACCCCAGAAATATTAGTACATAGTGTACACCTATACATGCATGAAGAAATTGTATTTGACAGCATCTATTGTTAGCAATACACTTCACTACCTCTTTCAGCTTTGCCTCTGTTACACAAAATTCTTTGGGACTTGTCCTCTCCTCGCTATATTTGGGAGAAGCTCTACACAAAAACTGGGCCTTGCTCGTGGAACATCTATCTATTTGATGTGGTGATATGCTCTAATCCAATGCTGGCACTACAGAATTTATAGTGCTGAATTCATGCTTTTCCTAAAGTACTTCTCATTAAATAACATCATTTCTTATAGTAGTACAATGAAATAAGAAATAGAAATTGAATATTATCCTTCTAAAATTTATTACAGTGCTGATATTGGTTTATGATTAAAATTTAACATCACTCAGTGTCTTGGCATTTTTCATATTATTTTCCAATCCAGCAATCACAGGAAGACTTTACAATCCACCCAGACAGAGGATTTATAGCAGGCAGTGGAGAACATTTATTTAAAATGTCTTTTAAAATATTTCAGATGTGGTTATCCAACACAAAAGGCTTTAATTTCTTCTTCATCTGTTTCTTGATTCTTTCTAGATTAAGAAAACTTGATTTTAGCTTTTAGAACTCCATCTTAGTGCTCTCCCAGAATGCTTTCCTTCCAAATCATTAGTATTCCTTCAGACTGAAAAGTCAGAATTCCTATCATACTGGAGTGGAAAAAATAAATGAGTACTTTTCTTCCCCTCTCTACAAAACATCAGGTATCCAGTATAATGTAGATTTTCAGTTCAGTGTAGTGATAGTTGTTGGCACATGTTTTTTGCTAGGAAATATTCTCTTCATCTTCTTGAAGTGCTTAATCATTTTGTACAAAGTGAGTTTTTTCACAGAATCACAAGGTTGGAAGAGACCTTCAAGATCATCGAGTCCAACCTGTTCCCTGACATCTGAACTAAACCATGGCACCAAGTGCCATATCCAGTCTTTTTTTAAACATATCCAGGGATGGTGACTCCACCACCTCCCTGGGCAGGCCATTCCAGTACTTTATTACCCTTTCTGTGTAAACCTTTTTCCTAATATCTAACCTATTTTTCCCCTGATGCAGCTTGAGACTGTGTCCTCTGGTTCTGTCAGTTGCTGCCTAGAGAAAGAGACCAACCCCCACCTGACTACAACTACCCTTCAGGAAATTGTAGAGAGTGATAAGGTCACCTCTGAGTCTCCTTTTCTCCAGGCTAAACAACCCCAGCTCCCTCAGCCGTTCCTCATAGGGCTTGTGTTCCAAGCCCCTCACCAGCCTTGTTGCCCTCCTTTGGACATGCTCAAGCATCTCAATGTCCTTCCTAAACTGAGGGGCCCAGAACTGGACACATTACTCAATACACAGCCTCACCAGTGCTGAGTACAGGGGGAGAATGACCTCCCTCCTCCTGCTGGCCACACTATTCCTGATACAAACCAGGATGCCGTTGGCCTTCTTGGCCACCAGGGCACACTGCTGGCTTCTGTTCAGCTGACTGTCAACCAGCACCCCCAGGTCCCTTTCTGCCTGGGCACTGTCGAGCCACACCATCCCCAGCCTGTAATGCTGCAGAGGGTAACTGTTTCCAAAATGCAGAACTCGGCACTTGGACTTATTCAACTTCATCTTGTTAGACTCTGCCCATCCATCCAAGCGTTCCAGGTCTCTCTGCAGAGCCATACTACCTTCCAATAGATCGACACACACTCCCAGCTTAGTGTTGTCTGCAAATTTACTAATGAGAGACTCAATCCCTTTATCCATATCATCAATGAAGATATTGAAAAGAACTGGCCCCAGCACAGAGCCCTGAGGGACACCACTGATGACTGGCCACCAGCTGGATGCAGCACTGTTCACCACCACTCTCTGGTCCCGGCCACCCAGCCAGTTCCTAACCCAGCAAAGAGTGTTCCTGTCCAAGCCATGGGCTGCCAGCTTTTCCAGGAGTATGCTGTGGNGCCTTGCTGAAGTCCAAACAGACAACATCCACAGCCTTTCCTGCATCCATCAGGCGGGTCACCTGGTCATAAAAGGAGATCAGGTTGGTCAAACATGACCTACCCCTCCTAAACCAATGCTGGCTGGGTCTGATACCTTGGCCATCCTGTAGATGCTGCATGATGACACTCAGTACAAATTGTTTCATTATCTTGCCAGGTACTGAGGTCAGGCTGACTGGTCTATAATTACCAGGATCCTCCTTCCCACCCTTTTTGTGAACTGGTGTCACACTGGCCAGCTTCCACTCATCTGGAACCTCGCCAGTGAGCC
>WBNO01028499.1:0-20171 GCA_013400575.1 Peucedramus taeniatus | reverse complement strand
TAATATTTAATATGTAATATTATATAACATATAAATATATTTCTTAATCAATAGAACTTTGTTTTAATTTAACTCTTGTGCTCATGTCTCAGTGCTTTATATCAAGTTTATGAAGCTGTGGGATTTGTATCTTAGCTAAAATTCATGGACTCTGACATGTAAATTAAAAAAAAAAGATTTTTTGGATTTCTCTCGCTGTAACTTCAAAATGTCATTTTTTCTTTTGTTTCCTGTAAGAAAAGTGTGTTCCCTGCTGTGGTAATTTTGCCAGGCTCTAGGAATTCAGTGTGCATTGACAAACAATAGAACAGAAATAATAAGTCAGAAACAGTATTTGGTTTTGTTTTTTGCTTGTTTGTTTTTTTTCTTACCGTTTTACTTGTTGGACAATAGGCAGGAAAAGTTGGTTTTTTTGGTTTTTATAACTGGAGGTTTGTTTGTTTGTTTGTTTGGTTTGGTTTGGAGATTGTTGTTTGTGACTTTTTGGTTTTGTGTTTGTTTTGTTTTGGGGCTTTTTATTTGTTCTTGGTTGGTTGGTTGGTTTTGGGTTTTGTTTTGTTGTGGGTTTTTTTTTTTTGTGTTTTTTTTTTTTTTTTTGTTTTTTTTTTTTTTTTTTGTTTTTTTTTTTTTTTTTTTTTTTTTTTTTTTTTTTTTTTTTTTTTTATAATTTTGTGGGGTGTTTCATTTTTTTTTTTTCTATTTTTACTGACTGCTTTTGTCCCTTTTTGTTGCCTTTTGGCTTTATCTCTCCAGGACATCCCAGTGAGGTCAAATCCTCCTCTGCCCATGGCCACAGGAGCTCTTTGCTCCAAGGATGGAACAGCTTTTAAATACCTCAAAAAATTTAACAAAACCCCAAATCTCAGATAATTTATGCTTTCAGAAAATCTACCTGTAGCCTTTGCAGGACCCACTTCAATCTTGACAAAAATTCAGCAAATGATGATGCAAAAAGCACCAATGGAGGTGGAGTTAACAATTCTATAAATTAGCTCAGATATCAGGTGGGTATCAGTGGGGGCTGCAGTGCTCTTCCCAGCAAGGTTTTCAGTTTTTTCTGATTTATCTGGAGCAGAATTAATCCATCACTAAGGTGTAACTTGGGCCAAATAAGGGAAGCTTCAGTCTTATTGCTGGAAAAGAAAATAAAATTATAGGCAGGAGAAATGGCTTGATTTGTGCATGGGGATTTTCACTAGTTAGCTTCCATGTCAATTTTGGTACCTGACTGAGCTGAATTGTTATAAAATCAATATAAAATATTAATAAATAAATAAAATAATTAATAAACTTTGTCCCCAGCAGGAAGTGAAAGCTCACAGTGGAGCTGGAATGATCTTCACAAAGGTTGTGAACCCAGCCATGAAACACCACTGAACTTTTCACAAGACTTTATTTTTCAGTCACCACTCTGTGGTTTTTAGCCATCATTTGCATTTAATTCTCCATGGCACCTTGAAATAGGGTAATTAACCTGATTTTCCAGCTAAATTTAGTGCAGATAATTAAATTTTGCATCTCCAAACTTCCCCCATAACATTAATTACAGAGCTTTACATTTGTTGCTACTGATGGAGTGTTAAGATGATGTTGTGGAAGTCCTGGGATGGTTTACACTGAAATATTGTCTTTAATTCAGCTCTGAACAAACTGAGTGCAGCTGATCTACACCAACTGCTGGTCTCACATTAACCTTATGAAGCAATAAAGAGGCCCTGAATAATTTACATCCAGAGGGGGATTGCACAGCTCTCCTGGAGCCAAATGGGATGAGTATGGGAATCACCATGGCAGGGTCATTCAACAATCCTCAAAGGAATCCTGGAAAACTGAGAGTGTCTCTCTTAGGAGCTGGCAGAGCTCCTCAGATGAAATATTGAAATAAGAGGGGGGAAAAAGGCAATTTGTGCCTCCACAGCAGTGTTCTAGAAAGTGGTTGTGAGTAGGTGAAAGCACCCAGAGCCACATGTGCAGGAGGAATTTCTGAGCCAAGGAAAACAACCTGGGTGTTTGCTGTCAAATATCCAGCAATTCTGTAAGCAACTTGCTTTCTGTAAATCTCATTTTAAAGCAAGCTGCCACTAACAAAATGAGAGTATTGATATTAACTGTAACTTTCAGATAGTAGTGGAAGATTTTATTTCCTTTTTTTTTGTGATAGTGGAGAGCATCAGGGTACCATGACATTGGTTAATGTACGATAAGGGGAAAAGACTATTCAGTGCTCTTCATCATCCTATGAATTGAACAGATTATTCTGTTCTTTGCAGACTCCCTTGGCTTTTTCAGAGGTGGTGAATATAAAATCTGGAAGAAAAGCTCGTTGCATTTTTTTTATTAGTTACATACAGAAAAAAAATATCTGAGTAGTGAATTTTTTAAAATGTTGAAAGGAAAATTAACTGTGGATCTTAGGGATAATAAGTCAATTCTAGCATTTTTGGTGTTTTCTGGGGGAAGTTAGAGTGCTCCTTAGAGGCTTTTCTTGCTTTGTTCTTCTTGTTCATTAGTGAAAAAAGGAATGTGAAAATTGTCAATCCTTTCTGACCTTTTTTTCCTCCAAGCTGAAAAACATTTTAAAGGGAAGGGCTGAAGAGGCAATCTCCTACAACTAAATCAAAGAATGATTATTGTATCAAGCCTCTGACCACTACATTTTTTTTTTTTTTTCAAATGAAATAGCATCATCTACACATCAGGGCACATTCTTCATGTTGCAGAAGAGAAATGATGCCAGGAGTTCATAAATCCACCCTATAAAAGAGTGGTGTCTCGAGCTGTACTGTAGCCTTGTGCTTGCACAACTGAAAAAAAATCCTAAAATCTTTAGAAATATTTAGGTCCTTAACCCTTAAGTGTCAGTTTGAGATATGATTAAGATGCTTAAACATAGAAACCTGGTGCAATTTCAGATGTTCTGCCATCAGAAGGGGACAGGTTTTACTACCAGACCCATCAGCTCTGGGACGCCTTGGTGTCCCTGGGAACCAGACTTTGTGTCAGTGCTCAGGCAGGTAAATCCATGTGCTAGAATTGAAATATTCCTCTAGAAATTTAGCTTTTTTTACTGCTTATCACCTGTGTAAGTTTTCCTGTGTGAGGTGTGAAACCCAGCTGTGGCACCCACATTCTCTGAACACGATCCCTTCACCCAGGATTTTTCTCCTGGGAAGCTGAAAGGCAGCGAGAGGCCTCAGAGAAAAGAAAAACAATTCTTATCTCATTTGCTTCTCCTGTGTTTGTGCCCATGTGGAATGTGTTTGGAAATTGTTTACCTGAAAGTGAGTCCTTGATTGGGCTCTGGTGTGAGTTGTTTTGATTTATTGGCCAATGAGGGCCAAGCTCTGTGGGGACTCTGGAAAGAGTCACGAGTTTTCATTATTATCTTTTTAGCATTCTGTAAGTATCTTTTCTGTATTCTTCAGTATAGTTTAGTATAGTATTCTTTGATCTAGTATAGTACAATAAAGTAATAAATGAGCCTTCTGATAGCATGGAGTCAGATGCATTGTTCTTCCCTCACATCAGGGAATTGCTGATTTTACAATACCCACCTAAATACCTTGGTGGTGATTTCAACCTTTAAATCCCTGTCAAGGCTGGACCTGAGTGACAAACCTTCAAATCAATGTGAGAATCTGTCACAGAGCAGGAAAGTGACATCTAAACTCCATTGTTAATGCTCAAGGTGTTGGATTAAATTATTTTCTCAACAACTCCCTCATTGCTGGTTCCTTTCTGACATAAACCACCCGTCACAGGTTCAGGTGCAGGTGACAGAGTCAGTTTTTGTTGATTAATCCTTGTCTTGACCAGTTGCTGAAATTTTAATGGGCAAGTTTCCATGTCAGAACTACACACATCCTCCTAAATTAATTTCATCCCATTTTTTACTGTATCTGGCAAAATAAGCCTTACTAAAAGACCCATCATTTTCAGAAGTGACCTGAAGTCTCACATTCTTCTGTTTATTCTGCATTCAGATTAAGCCACGAGATGTGTCTAGGAATATATTGAAGATGAAAGAAAATATAAAAGATTAAATATTAGAACAGAAATTGGGGTACTCTTATGGTATTTTGTGCTGTCTAGGCCACACTATCCTTTATTCAGCTATATGATGACATAAAATAAGGATTTTTAAACCCTTTATTGCATTGATTAATCTTTTACATCTTTTATTTTCCATTCAGATTTGTGTCAGCTGGTAAAAAACTGCCATCCTCAAAAATGCTATTTAAAGTGATTTTACTAGGGATGGTAAAAGCTTGTTCATCTCAGAAATAAACACGTACTAGATATGGTTGAAATAATATCTATATACCTTCCTTTGAAAATTGCTTGATAAAAATAGCAATTCCCTTCAATTGTTTAGCCAGATAATGGTGTAAAATTGCAGATTCTGAAAGGTTCAACAGAGCCTGCAAAGATTAAAAATAAAGGAGATTTTTCTCCAAAATCATACAAAAATTTCTTCATGGTTACTATATTAGGAAAGTGGGAAGATGCTCTTCCTGACTGAACACATGCTGTGCTTTCCAGAATCCTTGAGTCCATACTATTTTTCTGTAGTATGGATACTTTTATGCTACTGTGCTTGTTTTTAGTTTTGTGGGGTTAATGTTTTTTTTTTTTTTTTTTGGTTTATTTTGTTTTAGTTTTGTAGTGTTTGTTTGTCTCAGCTGTACACACTGATTTTATTGACGTAGTCACTTTTGATTTTGCAGTCAGCCTCACTGACTGGTTTAGTTACACATTTAAACACAAAAATCCCACTCATAGAGGAATCCAGGGAGTCTTCTTCAGCCTGGAAAGAAGGCAGAAATACAGGCTCAGTGTTGTGTTAGAGCAATTATGTCAAAGCAGCACAACCAGAGGGACACAGACTACAAAGAAGAAAAATGAAAACTCTCATACATGGCTGGAGGTAATTCCTATTTTTTCCATTGCATTTGGGTCCAGGATTATGTTGTTACACCTGTGAAAATAAGTATATATGGAGCAGCAAGCTGGTATAGTGGCAATAAATCATGTTACAGCCACACCTTTTGCTCTTCTCCACATAAAATTGGATTTTAAATTGTATTTCAAGATTAGACTGAGAGTACATATTCAGTATTGCTATAGTGTTCTTATAGAAATCCTTGTTTTTTGGTGAACCATGTTCTCCCTTATGTATCAGCATTTTTTGGAGAGGGAGAAAATCCACTTGGGAAACTTCCAGCCTTCTCTAATCAAATACTCATCATTAGAAGAGCAACTTGAAATATTTGGGAGGTCTTGAATCCCAGCCCTGCTCAGGTTTGGAGATAACTCCAAACATCATTTAAAATCTAATACCTATTCAAAACCTAAACATGTTTAAACATGTGTCATCTGTTTTATAAGGTTTTTCTAACTGCCAAGTAAAAAGAAGAGAGAAAGAAAGAGAAAGGTACTTCTAGGTACCTCTAGAAGGCATTTTGTGTGCAAATTGTAAATAAATGTTTTAAGATGGGATGAATCACTGCCTGTAGGTGTCTCTCCTTACAGACCATTGAGGGTACCTAAGATTTTAATTTAGACTAATCAGGTAAGTTTATGATTGTTAAAACCAGCAGGATTCTTCTCAAAATGTTTGTCTATTACTTCTTTTCCAGCTCCTATTAAAACCTCTGTAAATATAACCACCACCATCTTGTTCCACCCAAAATCCCCACTATTGGTGCCATTTACATTCCACTCTGTTCCAGCAGGAAATTTGATTTAATTCCCCAAGCAAACAGGTGGCTTTTTTCTGGTTGCCTGATAAAAAAAACTTCATGCAACTTGCCTTAAACATCACCACTGCAATTCTTCCATTTCTGTTTCTCTGCAGAATGCCTTAAAATGCCCCCTCAGTTCAGATCTTCTGCAAGCTTCATCTAAAAGTGCAGTCCCTCCTTCACCACTTCCCATTCCTTCTGATTCATTAGCATAATTGGGTAGTGATGACTGACTAATGAGTACTTATCAAGACTTTCCTATGCATATCTTGCTGCTAATTTTGCAAATATCAAGGACACAGCTATCCAGTGTGCATCGAGAGTCTGTGTATGGAAATCAAAAATGCAGGGTTCTCACATGAATAAGAAAATTATAGTTATCCACTAAGGCTTCTTCTCATTCTTTTTTTTTTTCACTACTGAACTGTTGTCTTCAGGAANCCGGAATGGCAAATAAAGAAATAAGATGTGAGTCAACTTAACTGGTTATGCAGAAATGCAGATCTCTCTTGTATCCCAACTCAGGCAGTCCATAATTTACAGTGGAATGAAGAAAGAATTCCAAAGAACATAGATGTGATTTGTCTGCTATAATGAGGGGTTTTATTTTCCAGCAGAAGTAGTTCCTGTCCATCCACGATCAAGGAGTCGAATTTGGTTTCTCATTACTGATCTAAACTCCAAGGAGATGCATAAAATATGTTCTGTACATCACACCTTATCAGCATTTTTCCTTTGACTTTCAAATAATAGGTAATGTAAGTCAAACCTTCCTTAATCAGGGACCAAACTGCACAGTGCAAGGGCAAATATGGATGGGGCTGTGGTTTAGCCCAGGGGAAATTAAACCAAAGAAAAAGCCATGGTGGGTTGGCATTGCTCGATACCAGGTGCCCACCAAGCCACTCCATCACTCCCCCCCTCAGCAGAACAGAGAGGGAGAAAACAGGATGGAAAAATCCTTTTGGGTCAAGAGGAGGGTCATTTAACAAAGCAAAAGCAAAGGCTGTGTGTGGTCCAAAGGAAAATGAAATATATATTGTCTGCTTCCCATCAGCAGATGGAGAATATCCAGTCTCTTCCCGGGACATAGAGCATGTTGTTTCAGAAGACAAAGCTCATAATTAGGAGTGTTCCACTTCCTCCTCCTTTTTCTTGGCTTTTATATGAAGTTCTGGCCACCTGGCATCCAGACAAGGTCAACCCACTATAGGTCTTCATCTGTGTGAAAGACAGGGAACTAAAGACAGGGATTCTTGGGATCCTTTCCTTCAAAGTGTGGTCCTGGAGTTGGACTCTTCCTGTCCCTTTTCATAATAACTTGTCTATATTTCATCTCTCTGTGAATCACATTCACACTGACACCTCACAGAGCATCTTCAAATAAGTAGAATTCCTTCCAAAGTTTCCAGAGCATGCCAGGTGTAGAGGAGAACCTGATTGCTCTGAGTCCATATTCTTTTAAAAATTACTCTCCAAATTTTCTACAAAGAGAAGAGGATATTGCCTGGAAGCACGTCCCGCCCTAGTCCTTATCTGCCCTTCACTGTAAAATGATTGCAATAACCTGGAATCTGTTCTGCATCATAAAACTGGTTAAAAGAATGATGCTTTTAATGAGCTTTTAGCATGTTGCCTCCCACAGCCTCATCTGAGTTTATCACTGCCTTGTTTCCTGCTGGACATGAGTCATCCCAGCAAGTCATCAGGCAAATCGTTCCAGATTCCTCTCCAAACATCAATTAAAAGTTGCCTTGCCATCAGCCTGTACCCCAAAGAGCACCCACAAAGAAACAAACTTTTATATAGACGTGATTACTCCAACTAACTCAAGTATTTTGCATTTTACTTCATGGGAGTTGTGTTTTTATCCATGTACAGAGTGCTCCAAGTAAGCCATGACCTTCTTAATCCAAGCCTTACCAGGGAACTTCTTTCAGTCTAGTATGACATTGGCAGGTTCTCAAAATCAAACAAAGTCATGGCAGATCATTTCCATTTGCCAAATACACCTTTCAACAGAATCCTGGGCCTGGACAGCAGCTGAAAACTGTTCACACTGGGGGTGTGAACTGGATTTGTGCAGCTGTCAGAGATGCTGTCACTTCTGAGTGATAGGTGCATGTCAGGTGGTGTGCAATGATTCTTTGGGCAAACAAATCATCCCTTCAGGTCTCCTGAAGTTTTGAAGCTTGCAGTGGCAGTTTCTGTGTATTTTGGGTGCTGACAGAACAGGTATCTTCCAAAAAAGCAAAGATTTTCTCACTCAATGGTCCTTTCTTTTCCTGCCATTTAATGACAGTCCCTTAGGAGTCTTCTCCTCAGATTGGAGGCAGGTTCAGAGCCTTCCACAGTGACTTTACACATTTTACACACCTTCATCCTTAAACTGGGAGCAAGCTGTGCTTGCACATCCATAGGTAACAAATTTCTATCATGTCAGGATTGTGAAGCTGGTAAATCCCATGTCCTTCTGCTGTGTGGAGGTAAATAACTGAGGAAACCACATCCAGTCAACTGCTCTTGATGGTCTTCAGGTAATTAGCCATGACTGGAATCAGTGATCCAAACTCAGAACTGATGTGGAGAGCTTCACTTCCCTGATCTTCTGTCAGCTCTTCTCTTTCTGGTTATGCGACTTGTTTTCAGTTTCTTGTTTTGGTTTTATTTTTTTGTGATAGAGTCTGGTTTTGTCACAGATTTGGACATGGAGTTTGGATAACATTTCTAAGATCTTGGCATAAAAAGCTTTTCCTGTACATGATGAGTGAGCAGTCCCTGATACCCTCATTAATGCTCATGGTTGATGCATTTTGTAATGTCTATCCAGGGTTTTCTCCAGTGGGACTCTCCTCATGTTCAGTTTTGTGTGTACATCACGGTTTCAAGAAAGGCACAGACATCCCTAAGCTGGAGGAAATCAAGACAGAACCAAACTTGGTATGATAACTCAGCCACCACACCATAGCACCCCAGCTAATTAGTTCCACAGAGAAACAGGATTAATTAGAGCAGACACAACATCACCCTAGTTAAACTTTAGAGTTTGGGCAACTCCAAACAGTGTGACAACACCTTGTGCTGCACTCCACCAGTGTGGAACACAAGCACGAGGACATCCCCTTGCTCAGGAGACCACTGGGTGCTTTGCATAATTGAATTTACAGCAGACCCAACAGTCTAGCGAGTCAGGGCGCCAAATAAAACAGAGTGGGCTGGCAGCATTAATTCATGGGTGTTCTGAATTAGCTGAGAGATTTTTGCAGCATTTTTAATAGCACAAAATGATAAAAGAACCAGCAATCGGCACAGTAAAATTTTATGTGTTAATAACGTTTTAAAACAGTAAAGGGGAAGGAACTATATAATGAGCCATGTTATTCCTTTGTGTCTGATATCTAAGTACTTACAGAAGACATAATTCTGACTCTGGCATCCTTACATTTTGGCAAAGAATGGGAAAACAGAAGACTCTAAGAGGAGTTGGACAAATCAAACCAGAAATGAGAACATATAATAAAGCGTAGTGACAGGGATCATTAATAAAATGTTCACAGAGAAAATCTTTCAGTCAAGATTGGTTTGAGACCAATCACTGGATGGGCAAAATGAGTGGTGGGATGGAATTTTGGGCTGTTACAGAGGTTGGTGTGGAGGAGCAGATTGGCTCCTTTTGGCTCACAAAATAGAGGCAGTAGTGACAGCTTGTTGGAATGAAGATCCTGACAGGAGCTGAGGCAGACTGTGCCTGGGTGTGCAGGCAACAGAAACTCCTGAATTAACAGCAGAAGAAATTTCCCCTCCTGTGCTGGCAAGAATTGCTACTTGCAGTTTGAGAAGCCTGTGCACCTCCACCAGGCAAGGAAAATTCGACTTCCAATGTACCAGCTGAAGTATCAAATTAATGAGCCAATTAAAGTTCTATCATCACCTGAGCAGTGGTTACTGATGAGATGCACTCTGTCAGCCACGTGGCACATGTAATGAACTGACTTGTAACTTAAACTCACTGAGATAATTTTAATATATTTCACTTAGCACTTGTGAAAAGGCCAAGCACCCATAAAAAGAGTTCAGCTTTCAGGCATTAGTGTTTCCTGCAGCCTGATGTGGTGCATATGGGCCATTACAACAACTTAGTTAACTTGCCAAATTGTGATAATTAGAACCCAAAACTGAATCCCGAAGAGAAAATTATTCTTTGCTTTTTAAGAGTTTGGTTTATGGTGAAGGCCTCTGCATGTAATATCATTCTCTGCTTCACAGCTGGGCTGAAAAACACAGGGGTATTTTGCCTTTGGCTGAAATGTGTGAATGTATAAGAGAGAATTTCTGTCATGTACTCAGTCACATACCACAGAATTACAGAATTATAAAATATCCTTCTTTTAATACCATGCTGTGCTTTGCACCTCTGCCTGTCCAAGGTATATCCCACTTTTTGAAGGAATAATGTTAAAAATTAACTGAAATACTGCTAAAAAGGAAAGGTGTTCACAATTAAGACAATCATTATGATAATTTTATGTACATCTCTCCCTGCAAAGCCTCGACGCAGTGCCAGCCCTAATGTAACATTTAACAATAATATAAAAACATAATGGGTTGAATTCCCCACAGCAGAAAATTAATGCAATGCTGCTGATTTCAATGGAGAAATGCCAGTTCATAAAAGCTGAGGAACTGCTGTTTTCACGGGGCTCATTTTAATGATTAATAAGATACCAGATTGGTATTTGTCATTGTTTGAAGTGATCAGTGCCTGATATCCTCACATTATTATTTAATTCGAGCATCAAAAACATTATCACTTAATTTGGATGAGTGTGTGTGCATAAAACCCAAGCCTCACAAAGCCTATTTAGGATAGTCCTATCAGCTGGCAGCCAAGAATTGACTGATTTGTCACCCAGTATGAAGCTGGAATCTCTCTTTCTTTCTTTCTTTTCCTGCCTTTATGGGGATGTGCTGCATTGTTACAGCCAGCTTTTATCCTCCACTGGAATTAGAGAGTCTCAGAGAAGATAATCAACTGCACACAATGAGCAGGGCAAGGGAAGGGTGAAGGAGGGTTTGTAGGAAAGGAAGATGTGTCTGTTATTATCCCTGTTAAGTGCACAGGATACACAGCCAGGTGTTGTTCCAACTTCACTGCCTGAAGCAGAAAAGTTTGGGGCAGCAGGGCATGGAAAAGGAGCTGGTTTAGAAGGTGCTCATGGAGAATTACCAAATGGATTTTAGGTGCTGAGAGAATATTCTCTGGAGCTGTGGAGCCCTTCAGAAGTAACAAAGGTGCTGCCACTCTGTGTGATTTAATGAGATTCTGATACTGGTCCTCATAGGTTTGGACCCTTTAACTTGAAACTCGACGTAGTCCAGCTACAAAAGAGAGCACAACCACTGCTCATGAGGACTGCAAAGTGTCTCCTGATGTGCCATGCTTCCCTCGGTCCTGCTGCTTTTACACCATCTTCCAAGGCAGGGTTTACATGCTCTGGTCCACCCCAAGGGAAAATTTGGTGACCAGGATGTGCCACTGGCTCCTGCAGCTTTCTTTTCCAGAGCAAACCCACGAAATCTCTTGCCTCTTGTGAATGAGGGGTGGGACAGGGTCCCACTATGGGATGATGGATGGGGCAGTGAAAGCTTCAGAGGAGCTCAAAAAAGCCTTTCCTGTGGTGTCTTGGTTTGAAAAGACAGGTGTCTGCTAAGGAAGGCAGGAGCCTCCCTTGAAATGTGAAAGAAAATGTGAACACCCTCCCAAAAAATTATTATAATTTTGAAATGAAGGGGCTCTCAGGCAAAGATATGGGAAAAGGAATAACAGTTCTTTACTAGGAAAACTAAAAATACAAACCCACTAGTACAAACAAAAAAAAAACAAACAAAAAAAACCCCAAAAAACCAACCAAACAAAAAAAACCCTGCCAGAGTGAGAACAGGAGCTGAGCCCCTGTGGGTCAGGGTGTGGCACAGTCCCATTCCATGGTGGCTGCTCCTCCTGCAGTGCCAGGGGTGGCTCTGGTGGAGCAGGGATCCTGGACAAGGGGGGAGTTTTCCTCTGAAGCTCCAGGGCTGCTGGAGATGGGCCTGGGCTTCCTCTGGGAATGCAGTGCAGAAGAAAGCTGCTCCTCTGGGAATGCAGTGGGCAAAGGCTGCTGTGCTGTTCCCAGGCTCAGATTGGATCCAGGTAGGAATGCTTGGCTCCTCCCCTGGGCGGAGCATCTCCCCATGGGATGATGGAATTTTCTCAGCCATGCAGGGACACTCAGTGGCCGTGGACAGAAGAGATCTCCTGGAGGGAGGATTGGCTGTGGGAGAGATAAAGAAAAAACTGCCCAATGAACAGCAGAGAACTGCCCCAGCTCTGAGAGATGGCAAATAGAACACACACTTCTCTTACAACCTAGGACATGTGGCTAGGAGGTGGAGAACATGGAATACTGGAGCACAGAGTGTGCAGAGGGGTATTCAGGAGTAAAGGTGCTATTCCAGCCATCTCCTGTTCTCTCTGCTCTGCATCCTGATCACTCCCCAGGTTTCACAGGGACAGACAAAGAAATCCACACAAAACTTGTCTCTAATTACTGCTGAGCAGGTCTGCAGAACTGTAGTAACAAGGACAGAAAAACATTAAAAAATGGAAAAACCTCACAACAAAACCACCCACGATGTTTTCTCCTATTAGTACATTATATGGCATCTGAATACTAAGGATAAAGTAAAGCATCTTGAAATATACTCCAAGAATCTGGTCTTTTTTCTTAATTTTTTTCACCAAACTGTCTTTCCTGTCTAGAAGATATAATGATTTTTGACAGTGTGCTTAAAGCTTAAGGGCTGTGTGCTCTTCCTTGGAGTCAAGCACAGTGCAAAGGGCATGGATCTGCAGGGATCACATGGACAAGGAGGAAAGAAAACATAATTTTCACTCCTCCGGATTTTCAACACTTTTCATAGAGAGAAGAAAGCCAGGGCAACCCCTGAGAAGCATGGAAAATACTGAATTTGGGAGTTTCTAATGGGATTTGGATGCTAGGAAATAGCTATAAGGGAACTGTACATAAGCTGCACACTGTTCAAAGTAAATCCTGACTGAATTCCTTCCAGTCAGCCTCCACAGATGCAGAAATCCAGTGAAACTGATTTTGTCTCAAAAAGACATGCAGATTTATCTGGATGGAAAAAATTACTGGCCACAGAAAGAGCAAAAATATATAGTATGATTTTCATAGTAAACAGAGATGGATAAAACAGTTTTCTGAGTCACTTTCTTGCTCACTGTGTCCATTCCCATCACCCCATAAAACTTTCAAGATGAGCAAATACTGCTGGTGCACAGCAGCACAACACCTGTGAGAACCTGCATTTAAAGGATGGAAATCTTACCTCAAAATATCAAATATTTTTCCCTCTGTAGAAGTATAACCTTTCACTCTGACCCCATGATTAAATATCTCCCATAAAGTGAGATATCTGCATTGTTGATGAATATGGCTCAGCAGGAGCTAAATTTCTTGCTATGAGTAACACAGAGAAAAAGATGATTCCTTTGACTTATTGCAGACACTTATTTCAACATGAGCTTAATCATCCCCAACAAATCCTTACTTCCCAGTGATTCTGAAAGAGTTGAGAGAAACAACCAAGGTACAGACATCTACACAGTATTTTCATGTAAATCATATCCTTTCAGACAATTCTTGGTTCTTTTCAGACTATTCTTTGTTCTCTATGACCAACTGATATTCTGGGTCATAACAGCATTATCATAATAATGATTATTACTCTTCAAAATTAAAAGGAGTGAATAATGAAATACCTAATAAATTTCCATAAACCCCTGTGCAAGTCCCCTTTAGGGCTCAGTAGGCCAATATTTTTTTCTGGAATCAAAGAAAAAAAATGTGTATTATTGTCATGGTTTCTTGGAAGCCTTTTCTTTAGATCTTAGGAGGATTGGTGTTATTGTACAGTCCTTGTAACAAAGGGAACCTGTACAGCTTTTTCTTTTTTCCTCCCTCCAATATAACTCAGGGTTGGGGAGAGCTTTTCCTGCTGGTTTACTCTTGTATAACTGGAAGCAGAATTAGGTCCACAGCAGGTGAGCCATCTAAGGCAGAAGATGGTAAATTGAATTGGAAGAACACAACAATATTTTAAACTCCGTGTCTTCTGTGGCTGCAGAGAAGTCAACACAAACTAGATGATGTGCAGACTGCTGGGAATGGTGGGTTCACACTGCTTGAAAGCACACAGACCTCTTGGAGTGATTGTGAACTTCCCCTAAAAGTGCAATTTTTGTACAAATAACAGCCCTTCATGCTTGGCACCTGAATGAGTCTTTGTTTCCAGCAGAGAAACCGTGGGTTTATGGCCTGAGAACGACAATAGGAATGTGTTTATTGCTAGGGTCACAGCTGGGGATGTTTATTACTTTTTCTTTGTCAAAAAGAAATGCTGCAGGCAGCTAAATGGGCTTTCAGGCTGATTTGAGGGAGGATTCTTGGTAAAAAGTCCTTTCTTTCTCTCTCTGCTTTCATTTTCCTTTGCCAGATCCAGGTTTACTCCAGCACCAGGAGGCTGGAGGCCCATCATAATTTTGTTCTGATGGGAAACCATGCAAAATTTGCATAATTTGCTTTATTGAGGAGACTGGAGAGACATCAGGGTTAAGGGTTGGGAGGATTAGGGATTATCATTCCTCTGCAAATTTACCTCAGTGCCTGTGCATGGCAGTGGGCAGTCAGAGAGTCTGTCTGAGCTGTGTATTAGAGATTTTCTCTTGTTAGAATGTAAAATCTGAAAGTGCTGCAAAAATCTGCTAGCACCAGGCTCCAGTGCTGGCTCATGTAAAGCCAGCTTGGGGTGGTGACAACAAACTCTAAAACCCCAGTCTGTAGCAAACCCTTCACTGTGGGTGCTCTAAAAAAGACATTTCACCACCACAGTCCTGTGGCAGCAGCTCCTCTCTGCAAGCCAAGCCCAAAGGAGAGCATTTTTCACCTCTCATTTTGCACCTCCCCTTCCAAGCTCAGCAGTCAGCTCGATGGTGACCTCAGCAAATGGCTGCTCTCTTTACATTGCCATGAATGAATGTCTAAACATCATCTTTTTTAATTAATACAGTCCATCCCTCCATCCTCCCACTGACTTGGGGAGCTGAGATGTAATCTGATTTAATTCCTGTAACATAATCTTGTTTGGTTTTATAGTACTTCCCCCTGCTCATATTAAAATCCTATTCATTTACGTGTACGCAGTGAGAGATGGATGTGCATCTGTGGGTGCATTGGAAATGTGGAGCAGCTGGTGGATGAAGAAAGGCTGAAATCCAGAAATTCAGGGGGGCTGAAATTATTTAAGGGTGGCAAAACCTCCAGGAAGCTGAGTGTTTGATATGTTTCTCAGAAATGTAGTCACAAAATTCCCCATACAAAGGCAGCTCCAGGAGCACAAGTTGTTTTGTTCAGTTTGCCTTGCCTGACTACAAGTAATGCTCTTTACATGTAATTCTAATTTCATAAGATGGACTTTAAGAGCCAGGAAGTCTCATGTTTCAGACTGAATCAGTTGGTGAACATCCAAATTGTAAATATAGGCTGGTGCCTGACCATTTATAGACATCTGTAATGTAAACATCTTCAGCTGAGAAACTCCTTAACATCAGAAGAGAGAAATAAGTTTTATTGGGAGCAGGTCAAGTCATCAGAAGGGTAGACATTGCTAATGCATCAGAGGAACCATGCTTAAAAGGGTTTATCTCCTTCTGATTGCAAATTGTTCATAGATCCCTGCACTGCAGATGCTGGGAGCAGCTGGAATCAGAGTTGAGAACATCTCATGGCTGGAATTGGCTCTGTGGTGTCTTAGGTTGGAAATGCAAGATGTGTCTGGGGGTGTGGATTCTATTCCATCTGTCAGAGGTGGGGCAGTTCTCTTCTGTTCATTGGGCAGTTTTTTCTTTATCTCTCCCACAGCCAATCCTCCCTCCAGGAGATCTCTTCTGTCCATGGCCACTGAGTGTCCCTGCATGGCTGATCAAATTCCATCATCCCATGGGGAGATGCTCTGCCCAGGGGAGGAGCCAAGCATTCCTACCTGGATCCAATCTGAGCCTGGGAACAGCACAGCAGCCTTTGCCCACTGCATTCCCAGAGGAGCAGCTTTCTTCTGCACTGCATTCCCAGAGGAAGCCCAGGCCCATCTCCAGCAGCCCTGGAGCTTCAGAGGAAAACTCCCCCCTTGTCCAGGATCCCTGCTCCAGCAGAGCCACCCCTGGCACTGCAGGAGGAGCAGCCACCATGGAATGGGACTGTGCCACACCCTGACCCACAGGGGGTCAGCTCCTCTTCGCACTCTGGCAGTTTTTGTTTTGTATTACTGCATTTGTATTTTTAGTTTTCCTAGTAAAGAACTTTTATTCCTACTCCCATATCTTTGTCTGAGAGCCGCTTCATTTCAAAATCATAATAATTCAGAGGGAGGGTGTTCACATTTTCTTTCACATTTCAAGGGAGGCTCCTGCCTTCCTTAGCAGACACCTGTCTTTTCAAACCAAGACAGTGGGACACGGGGAGCTCCTGGCAGCTCCTCACAGAAGCCACCTCTGCATTCATCCCATTGCCAGAACTTTGCCATGCAAACTCACCGCAGTGGAAAGGAGGGATTTGATGCCCTGGAGAACTTTAAATGACTTCAATCTGGCGCTTCATCATGCCTGAGGGAGTTAAAAGCAGTGATAGCTCACCACTGATCCTATAGGGAGGGATAATCTTCAGGCCCTAGATATTATTGGATAAAAAAATCCACCTGACATGTCCCAGAAGAAACCAACTTTAATTTCCCCAAACAGTTCAGTTTCTTTCTGGAAATAATGGGTCCTTTTATGGGGAATTCATATGTAAATAGCAGAATTAAGTGGAAAGCCCCCTATCATGGTCTGAAATCACAAACTGGTATTCTATATCAGCACTTTAAGGATATTCCAGCTCAGATGAGAAACACATCATTTCAAGTATGATATAAAAATACAGTGAAGGACAGACTTTGTTTTGGCACTAAAAATACTTGAAATGAGATGACAAGATAAAGGGTGTCAGAGGTGAAGAGCCTTTTTTTTCTGAAGCAGACTAGGAACAAAATCATCGCAGACATCAGACTTCTGGAGCTCTCCTCTCCCAGGGGATCACGTTGCCTTCCTACCCTGTGTGTGCTCAAAAGACAGCCATGGGTAATGAACTCAATTACTGGAATTAAAAACAGAGCCAGCTCCCACTCCCTGCCCCCTGAGGAAATGCCTGGACTTTACTCCCATGGAATTGTTTGAATACATTAAAATAGTTTGGTACAGATTATATTAAAATCCTGATTAACCCAGAGACAGAGGCAGAGACAGAGGCACACAGAGGTCAGGGATGTTGCTCTGTGTCTGAGCAGAACCATAGATTCAACTTCAGGGTACATCTTCTGTTTATAGAGAAAAAAACTTTAAGTCTGGTTTTATACACAAATTATCCCAGTTCCTGAGATGTGCTGACCCTTTGAAAGTCAGCAGGATGAGGACAGTTCAGCCTGGGACTGAAGACATGAATACACAGGTATAGAAATAATTATATCATTATATCATAGGTATAAAATATTAGTTCATGCCTTCTCAAAGCTGAGCAAAAGCTAACAGAATTAATTAAAAATATATTTATATTAAAAACTAGCAAAAATGGTTCATACCTCCTCACTTTCCCTCCCTATAAGCATATTCTGACTGAAATCACTTTGGGTTAATCAGTTTTCTCAAGATTATTATAACCAAGAAAGAAACCAAAAACCCACCCCCCAAAAGAAAATCTGCTGATTGTGTATATACATGAGAGATGCTGCCTGCACTGCTTGATTTCCAATAAGCATTTTGTCTCACACAGAATTCTTTAGAAATATGTCTTAGATAGGATTCTTTAAAATAAAATAGCCAATGAAAGCTTTTTTTACCCCTAAACTAAAAAGCACCACAGCTGTTTTCTTTACTGATGCACTGAACAGCAAGCAAAAATGCAGCTGTTAAATCAGTTGCAGATCAGTGTGGCAGGCCTAAGTACAGCTAGTTCTGCTTGTCTTGCAATTAATGTCAAGTAAAAGGAGGTGACAGTAATTGGGGTTGCTGGGGAATGAGCTTTCCTGAGAAGGGAGCAGCTCTGTGAGCAGAGAAATGCAGGGTGCGTTGAGAGCTCAACGTGTCAAGGAGAAAAAATCCAGATTTAGGACTAAGGGATGACATTTTGCAGTTAATGAAATACAGATCTGAGGAATCCCTCTGAAATATTCAGCTGGAGCCATCCCTGACTTATATCTGGGAAGGAAAGAATCCCTGTCTGATGATAACCCCATTATATCTACGGATGGCGTTTTCCATTTTTTATTTTTTTTTTTTTTTTTAGTTATGGGATCTTACCTGGCATTAAGACTCACTAAATGAGTCCATCATTAAAAATGGTCCAGATAAATAATGGCCCACCTTCTGTTGAACTTAACAACATGAAGTTCTGAGTCATATTCATTGCCTCGCACCTTTGTCTCCCTGGATGAAAATCAAATGACAGAGGGAGACATCAGTGCTGGGCATCCTCGTGCAGGTCTGGGCCCTGACAGTCAGGGCAGAGCTGCCTTTTACTGTCTGTGGGATTCAGAGAGTGATTCAGGTCCTCAGAGAGGTGTGTTTTGAGGTAAGCACTGGACTTCCTCCCAAGAGACTTGATTCTGCTGTCCTCAAAAAGTCCTCTGGTGTCATTTGAGATGCTCAAATATACATGGTCCAGATATCCATGTAGGCTTGATGGATGGCAAAATCATAAAATCAGGGAATAGTTTGGGTTGGAAGGGATCTTAAAAATCATCCACTCCTATCCCTGCCATGGGCAGGGACACTTTCTACGAGACCAGGTTGCTCCAAGCCCCATCCATCGTGGCCAGGAAAGCTTCCAGGGATGGGGCAACCAAAATATCTCCAGGAAACTGTTCCAGTGTCTAAGCACTATGATTCTATGATTTTATAACTCTGTGACTCTGTGATTCTGTGAATCTGTTACTCTATTATTACATTTTTCTATGACTCTATGACTATGATTCTATAACTCAGTGACTCTCTGATTCTGTGACCCACTGATTCCATGATTCCATGATTCCTTGATTCTATGATTCCATGATTCCATGACTCCATGATTCTATTTATCCTTTGTTTCTACGATTCCATGATTTTATGACTCTGTGATTCTATGATTCTGTGTGAGATGCCAGCAAGGTTCTGAGGATCTCTGTTAGGGCAGGCTATATTTAAAATAATTTTGTATTTGTAATGATTTTAAAGTCATTATATTGCTATCAAAATCCCAGATGCCTTTGTTCAATGCCAAGGAACTGATAATTAGGGAAAAAAAGCATCCCTGGTATGTTCTGAGATTTATGCAAATTAATATGTAAATGAGAAGGCCTGGGTTAAAAGGGTTCTGTTTGAAGAATATTTCTCTATGAATTTTTGAGACAACTTTCAAAGTTTTTGGTCAAATTTCCTGTTAGACAAAAAAAGGTATATAAAAAGGGGAGAAAAACTTCTAAACATTTCTCTTTCTAAAAATGCTTTCAGTTTTTTATTCATTAAGTTTTTTTTATTTCATTAAGTTTTTATTCATTAAGTAATTGCAGCTTCTTGATTTTTTCCAAAACAAGTCTGTCGTTGTGTGCAATAATTTTAGTGAGAATGATGAGAGTTGGTGCTTGAAGCATTAACACATGTTAAGTGAGACTTCTCTGATTTTAAACTGATCATACAATGAATGTATTTGATAGGGCTGAATGAAGTGAGATATCATTTGATCTTTATTAATACTCTCTATTAACAGAATAACCACTTCTCTCTAATGTACTGGTGATCGAGTGAGGTTTTTAAGCAGTGTTCAAGCCTGCACAGATGGATACAGATGGTGCATGAAGCAATTCTAAGTGCATCAATCAACAGCTTCAAGTGTGTTTCATACACAAGAAAATACACATTGCTGAGAATGCCTTTGGATTGCCACAATTATGCACTAAAATGAAGATTCCCAGTACAGCTCCTGTTATGCAAAGACTGAGTCAATCAGGCAGAACTGTTTCCTGTGTCATTTAGGATTGCTATGAAATTCTCCATCTGGACCAAACAGAGGGAAAAATATGAAACAGGAAAAAAATATGATGTCCTTGCTTGCCTTATACCATGGAGGGGAATAGGAAAAGCAAAAGGTGAAATATTGATCAATTAAATATTTATAAATTAAATAAATATCTATCAATCAGTGAAGAAATGACAATAAAGATTGACTTAGAAACAGAAGGAGAGGGTGAAAATTATTTGTTAGGATCAGAAATCTGTCTGTATTTGTGGGAACCCAGGACATC
>WBNO01028498.1:7522-36746 GCA_013400575.1 Peucedramus taeniatus | reverse complement strand
A
Organism: Peucedramus taeniatus; assembly: GCA_013400575.1. NCBI lineage: Eukaryota > Metazoa > Chordata > Aves > Passeriformes > Fringillidae > Peucedramus > Peucedramus taeniatus. Next base: position 36,745 of record WBNO01028498.1, on the reverse strand, counting down.
TCACAGAATGGTGTTTCAAATTGCCTACTACCAATCTCCAAGAACTGCATTATTTCTCTGAATCCACGCATCTTGAGACAGACTTCTGTACTTCCACAGGAAAGCTGTATTAAATTCCCTTTTATTCCTTCATAACTGGTACCTTTCTTTTACTTTTACAACCTTTTCTACCTAAAAACATGGAAATAAACACTGGGGGGAGTTGAAGGGAAAATTCTGAGCAATGATCTCACGGATTGTTTTGTAGCATTGGTTGAAAAAACATAACTCTGAGAGATTCTATTTCATAATAATGGTTGACTGAGTAAAATCACTTTATGCACCAACAGCTCTGCTACTTTTGACCTTGAAGATTCTCAAAATTAAATGTATTTTCTGGTTGTGTAAGTTTGATGTCATAGATTTTATTCTGACCTGCACCTTTCTCAACTGATTACACCTAAAAGCCAAGTGGTAGCAAAAATAAATATGAAAATTTATTTTTATCAGTATCTGAGCTCTTTGTATGAGAGAGTTTCTGAGATATCTGAATCCCATTAAGTGAATGTTTTGGTATGCTATCTGTTATTGTGAGAGATACTAACGTATATGGTGCTGAGATAATTTCATTAGTTACTTGTTTGTGTAAATCTGCTCACCATTCTTCAGCACAGAAGTATCTGTAAAAGGAGATATATTAAGTCTTTCTTGCCTTAATGTGTCTTGGTGGAGGTTACAGGTTCAACACCAACTCTTCCAAGCATCTGAAGAGCACAAATGTTTCCACTTTTGCCTTCTTACTAGTTTTGAATTGTGACCACTTTAAAAGTAAAAATAAGTTCTCTACTTCCAGTGAATTGTATTTGACTAGGAAAGTAATAAGAGTAAAAGATGGTCATTTGTAAAAGGATAATCAGCATTTTAAAGTAAAAGTAGAAATTTTTAATAAAATAATTAATTATCAAAAATATTTGTGTAGGGTCATAACTAATGCTGAAACTGACATTTTAATTTTCTCAAAGCCTACCGTTAAAATATGTTGAGTTAAAAAAAGGCATTTATTATTTGAAGTTCACAACTGTGATAGAAAAATGTCATTTTTATTAATCAAAGCATATATTTCATTAGCAAGATCCTCTTTTAGCAGTGCTATGTATATTCTGAACTAAGTATTCATCTGACAATCATGGTCTATTAAAATTACGAATTATGCTAATGGTACAAATTTATGACTCTAAATTTGTGAAGGTTGGTATAATTAAGATAGGCATGCTGACAGAAGAAATGCTTTTATCAAATTTGTTCAAGGTGATCAGTGTCAACATTTTGATATTTAAAGCCCGGATTTTAAAATTGTGCAATATAAGTTAATTAATCAAAATGTGGAGTAAGTGTCTTTGCTTCCTCTTCTTTAAGAATGAATGATTATGGTATATATTATTTCTGCCATAAAATAATCTTGAAACTGAAGAAATTTTTACATGTGAAATTACTTGAATTTGCTGACTTCAAATCTACCAAGTTTTGTTTTTTGAAATGTGAGGCCATACTAAGATGTTAAATCTATAAAGTACGGCTTAGTTTTTTCAAAGACTCCAGTAGGCAACAGAAAGGAGATACAAAATTTTATGCCCATTTGTCTAGGTTTCCCACTAGTGTGATGAGAATTACATGCTGGTCCAGCAAATTTCATCCGTTCAGTGATTTCTGTGGGGCAGAAGAGATATTCTAGTCTATGGAACTTGTAAACATTGAAAATTGGTTAATTTTACATTGTATGGAATTAATAATTTTACAGTCTCCAAGGCTCATTATGATGTTTAGTGCATAACTTGATTAATCTCTCCCGCTTTGTTTTCCTGATTTGTCAGGAGAATGAGTTGTCTTTGAATATTAATAGACTTATGTAGTTTATAGATTAAGGTGGCAGAACTGTGATCTCTTCAGTGTTCTGCACCCCTGTTGACCTTTCTACTATGAAGTGGTCTGACTGTCATTTAGGATCCATAATGTTAGTAAAGATTTGCCATTACTGTAGAGCTCTTCAATCTGCTATCCATAGGAAAGCATATCTTAAAAATTAGTAGAGCAGAAACAATAGCAATATTGGGTGACAATGCCTGATTCGGCTCTTACAAGTAAGTTGTGTTTTCTAGGTAGAGCTTATCCTAAGGAAGGACATGTGGTCTAAAAGTAGGTCTCTGTGAAGCACAAATTTTTCAAGATGTTGTGAAATTTATGATCATGATAAATAATGGTAATCTCTCACATGATAATCCACCTATCAGGCAAAATAACACATCGTAATTCTCTGGGTTTATTATTTTTCTAAGCAATACGTATTAATTTTCTTTATAAGAAAGATTCGAGTAAAAGCTACCTGAGAATACCAGGTGGCCTGACAGATACAGGAGTCTTTTGACAAGACGAAATGATAGGAGCAAAACCTATAGGAAGGAAGAGAAATAAGTCACATATTTATTGGAGAAATGCATTAGCCAAAGGATAATTGTACAAAACAGAACAGGAACTAAAATTTTGTTAATGTAGTAATGGGAACTGCAGTTAAAAATTTTATCAAATTTATCTTAAATTCCTATATGGGTCAGGAACCACTGCCTTTCCAGAAGCAAACTACTTATTGGTACAAATACTTCTTTGCACATCTACACCAACTTATTAAATTTTCTGGAACAAAATTTAAAAGTGCAGTAGAATAGCTATACAATGCACTGCACTATTCCACATAAGTTAGATTTCATGATTTTCTGTCTTTGAAAACAAATTCATAATTTTTGACTTGTGGAAATTTTTTACACATACTTTTCTTCCATGTATGTGTGGTAGTGAGCAAATAATGTGGTTTAATGTAAACTGTCAGTTTTGGCTCTAAGCTTCTAGCAAGACTGAGATAGAGCAGGAACATTTGATAATTGGAGAAAGTGTTATAGCTCAGGTCTGAAAGGATGCTAGATTCGATGTCTAAAGGCTTAAAATAAATGCTTTGAATTACATTTTACAGAAGGCTGTCCTGCTGCTTTTAGAAAGTATGAGAAAGGAATGTGTGGGTGCAATGTTTTCCACCTGGGCTGACCGTCACTGAATCAGTGGTAGGTTGACCTAAGCAGCTGTCTCCAATTTGGCTTTCCACACTGGAGGTCTCCAGAGCAAGATTACTGCATAATAGTGACAGGTGCACCTGATAGTCCCATATAAAAGCCATTTGAAAGGTAAAAAGTTTAGATATTACTGCAGAAGATATGGAAGCACATAAGAGCTGCCTTTTTTTAAAAGGAATTTGGGGAATTCTTATACTGTTTTTTCATAGTTGTCTGAAATCTGTAGCTGTTTTCTTCAGGCCTTTAAAATGGGGTTATTTGGTTGTAATTGCGCTGAGGGAAGGCCTTCTGGCATCATGATGCATCTGGAGGTGATTTTACCCTGAATCATTTTGGATGCTCCCCTGTCCCCTTATCAATGAAATTAAATCTATATGAACAATCAGCTAAAGACTGTAATTTAACAGGAAAATTACTCCATGATTTAAAATTAATATCCTGGTCCAATTAAAAGCTGTGAATGGCTTGGATGAAGATTTGATCTTTGTATGACAATCATACCCAGCTAAATACTATTTTGTTCATTTAGGTGTGATAAAACTTGCTGGCTCCATGTGGAAAAGGACCTGCATCTCCACACAAAGAGACATGCATATTTCAGCATAATGGATAACTTTGGATAATGTCTTCTGTCCACAGAATTTACCAAAAGCAAAAATACATTGTGGGTGACACAGTACATATAAATTCAAATTTATTCATATAAGAAAAGGACTTATGTTGCTGTCTAGTAGTTTGTCACTTATTTTGGAACAGCATTTGTCTCATTGTTAATTTTTAATGAGATACTATGTATTGTGGCAGACTGGGAAAGAATCTGTCAAGTGCTTTGTAATGAAATGAAATCTGCTTATTAACAAATTTTTATGTGTTTAATTATTTAAAAAAATGCAAACACCAAATCCCTTATTAATTCCAATAAGCGTTCCTCTGAAAAGAATGAATTTTCTGATTTTTAGTGCTGCAACGTGAGTGAAATTATGAATTTCTTCAGCTATTTATAATTTTATTTTCTTAGTTACAAAAGTCTTGGGATTTTTTTCATTTCAAAAAATGAAAAATTAAGAGAACTCTAATGCCTCTCTCTTAGGCATTTGTTATGTTTTACTTCATGTTTTGCAGAGCAAAAGCCAGTCAGAGTTTTCTTACACTTGCAGACATGCACCATTAAAAGCTATGTTGGCAGTTTATTAAATGTAGTAAAGGGATCTTATTCTATCCCTACTTTGAGAGCCTGTGCGTAACAAATTGTCCACTCACACATTTGCACGGCACCTACACAACTTGCAACTACAGAAATCAGGACTACAGATGCAAAAAAGAATAAAAGTTTGAGGGAAAAGACTCAAACATATTAATATTTGAGGTGTTTGGCTAATAAGCATGTAAATGTATAAGAGAGTAAAAGGTCTTATCTTTGCCCTGTCCATGGACAGTTCATATGCATAATTACTGCAAGTTTGCTGTCTTAGTTTTCATGGGGAATGTCAATTGTCAAGTGAATCCACAAACCTGAAGACCTGGATTTAAGGGGCTCTATATTGTGACCTGTCTGTATGAGAGAATTTATTTCTTAGCAGGCAGTAAGTTAAAATTATACCACTTTTAATAGAACATCTAGCAGAATGGTATCTATGAAGACACATCCACTTCATAACTGATTACCCATTATCCCATCTGTCACTTAAAAATTTGTGCGCTGGCCTCAGTGCTGTGGGGAAGAAAAACACACTTAGGAAGGCTATTTCTTGTACATCACAGACTAAAAAATCCCATGTTTTTTCTCAACTTATCATTAATCTCTCTTCTATGTTGAAGCTACAGGATTTGTGTTGCAAAGATTTGTGGTTTGTGCAAAGAATAGCATTTTATTTGTAAAGTCAAACAAGATGTGTAATATAGTAACTCAATTGCATAGATAGCTTTTGATATTATACGTTTAGAAAATGATGATGCTTAATAAATACTACTGCCTACAGCTATGCAAAAATAAACCCCAATACGTTTTTTTGGAAATCAATCCTGTAAAATACTGAAAATACTATATTCGGGTTGGTTCAACATTAAGAGACTGATTGTTTTGGGTTTCTTACTCTAGAGTGCTGGGATAAATGTTACCAACAATGACTAAAAATTCTTGTTTGTCTTAGTCTATGTGAATTGGGTATGTTGATTCATCTAGGTTTGAAGTAGTGTGTTGTAGCATTCCATGAGCTTTCCCGCCTTGGTGAATTACCAGGCCCTCGGTTCTGGCAATAGAAATAACTACTTACCATAAAGTCAGGTCCTCCTGGGAGGAGAGACAGACTCCCAAATGGATTCCTGTGTGGCAACTTCCTTTAGTTTCTCCTTTCCTGTCTCTTCACTAGATTGGTATCCCTGGTGGCCACCCCCCTTTCCCCTGGAGACTAAACCCCTCTGCCCTGCCCTCAGCTCCGCTCCCCACCCCTTCCCCTTCTTAAGCTGCCTGCTCCATGTAATTTACCCCTTTCTACTGGCCTCTGCTCAGCCACATGTGAAATACCTTTCTGGCATAAAGACTTGCAGAAAGAACCTTTCTTGTCTCTATCACTGAGCCAGCTGCGGTGAATGTTGAGTAGAGGTTTGTCTGTGTTGCCTGAATGTTAACTCAAGTTGCTTTTCTACAGGAGAGGTTTGTTGGGGACAAGAAATAGGCAGCAGATCCTACCACTCTAACACCTGCATTTTTTAGTGTGTGTTCAGACATTGCTTCCTTTAACCAAAAAATACATTACAATATTTATTTTTTTTATCAATGAGTTTAATGTAAGCAAAACTATAGTACTGTTTCAATGCAGGAATGTGACATCGAGTGGTGGGATGCCGAAATTAAATTGATTAAAAGAAAAGGGCTAATAAATGACCTCTAGTATGAATTTTTCGTGGGGTGGCAAGACAAATTTACCAAGGTCATCTCAGAAATGAAATTGTGGGAAATGAATTGGCACAATATATTGATTTATGTAGCTAGATAAAAGAAGCCATTTTCATGTGATATTTTTCTGCAGAAAGGTATTAGAACATAGAGGGATGATGATCTTAAGAAAGAGCTGCATTAAATATTGTATTCAGATACTAGTAAAAGATGAGAGACAAAGCAATGGGATAGTCCATAGTGAAAAAAAAAAAGGGAAAAAAACCCAAGAGGAATAGAAAAGAGAGCTTTCAAAGAGCTTGAAGAACAAGATTAAGATTTCCATTTTACCTTTGTAAGTTTAAGGTAATGGTGGGGATGTGAACCTTTACAGCACAACATACTGAAGTTTGACATAATCTATCATAGAATGATAGAATATCCTGATCCACAAGGATCATAATGTCCAAGTTCTGTCCCTGCACAGGACAACCCCAAGAATCACACTATGTAACGAGTGCCTTGTCTAAACACTTCTAACTCTCTCAGGCCTGATGCTGTGACCACTTCCTGGGGAGCCTGTTCCAGTGCCCAGCCACCCTCTGGGTGAAGAACCTTTTTTTAATATCCAACCTAAACCTCCCCTGACACAACTTCAGGCCGTTCCCTTGGGTCCTGTCACTGTCACCACAGAGAAGAGATCAGTGCCCACCCCTCCTCTTCCTCCATGAGGAAGTTGTAACTGCAGTGCAGTCTGTGCTCTGTCTCCTCCAGACTGAACAGACCAAGTGACCTCAGCTGCTACTTCACCATTTCTGTTGTCCTCCTTCTGACACACTGATAGCTTTATATGCTCTGCATATTGAGGTGCCCAAAACTGTATGCAGCATTCAAGATGAGACTGCATCAGTGCAGAAGAGAGCAGGACAATTCTTTATTTTTCAGGAACTTAGAATGATGGAATCACTATGGTTGGAAAAGCCCTCTAAGATCATGAAGTCCAACCATTATCCCAGCCATGCCACATTCATCACTAGGACACTCAAAAATGCCAGCATCACATGTTTGTTTGAACACTTCCATGTGGGATTCACATTCTCTAACCCTGAGGGAAGCAGGGAGAGAAGCAGAGAAAAGAATGATCAAAACAATTATCTCATTTGCTGCTCCTGTGTTGTGCCAAAGTAGAATGCAACATGGAGATTGTTTACCCAAAGTGATGGTGTTTTGCTTCCTTGGCCTATCAGGGCCAAGCATGTGTCCAGACTGTCAGTCAGCAGACAGTCACGAGTTTTTCTTCAGTTTAGTTCTTGTTCAGTTTCAGTTTAGATGTAGTGTAATACAGTATAGAATAATATAGTATAATAAAGTAATTAATTAGCCTTCATGGATATCATGGAGTCTTGCTCATCATTCTTCCCTCTGGTCAGGGATTGCTGTTCTCTGATAGTTCCAGGGATGGTGATTCCATCACTTGCCTGGGCAACCAATTCCAATGCCTAAACACTCTGTCAGTGAAGAAAACTTTCCAGATACCCAATCTAACCCTCCCCGGGCACAACCTGAGAGTGTTTTTCCTTGCCCTATCACTTGTTATCTTGGACAAGAGGCTAATGCCCACCTCTCTACAGCCCCCTTTCTGAAAGCAGTTGTAGAGAATTATAAGGCCTACACTCAGATTCCTTTTCTCCAGGTTAAACAACCCCAGCTCCCTCAGCCACCTCTCACAGGACTTGTGCTCGTGACCATTCACGAGCTCCATTGCTCATCTCTAGACATACAGACAGGGTCCAGCACTTCAGTGGGTTTCCTACAGTGAGAGGCCCAAAACTGGGCACTTGATTCATGGTGTGGCTTCACCAGTGCTCAGTACAGGGGGAAAATCACTTCCCTGGTCCTGCTGGCCACACTATTGCTGATTGAGGACAGGATGCCATTGGCCTTCTTGGCCACTTGGGCACATGCTGGCTTGTGTTCAACCATTATCCATCAGCATGTCCTTTTCCACCCGGCAACTCTCCAGCCCGGAAAGCCTGTCCCAAGCCTGTAGAACTGCTTGGTGGTGTTGTGACTCAAGGGTAGAACCCAGCACTTGCCCTTGTTAACCTCATACCACTGGCTTCTCCCCATCATCCAGCCTGTCCAGATTCCTCTCTGCAGAGCCTTCCCACACTCTGGCAGATCAATGCTCCCACTCAGCTTGGTGTCATCTGTCAACTTACTGAGGGTGCACTTAATCTCCTCATACAAATTATTAAAAAATATATTAAGCAGGACTGGCTTCAATACCAAGCCCTAGGGACCACCACTGGGCAGCAGCCACATACTGGATTTAACTATAGTCACAACCACTTTCTGTGCCTGCCATTCAGCCAGTTTTCTACTCAGCGAAGAGTGCACCCATCACATTTTGGAAAGCCAGTTTCTCCAGAAGAATACAGTGTACACACTGCATCATGGTGTTAAAGGTTTTATATGGTGTTAAAGATTTTACCAAAGTCCATAGACAACATCCATATGCTTTTGCTCATCTAATAAGCAGGTCACCTTGTTATAGAAGGAGGTTATTCAGGTTATTCAGGCTGGACCTGCCTTTCACAAACTCATTATGGGTGCCCTGATGCCCTGGTTGTCCTCTATATGCCACATGATTGCACTCAGAACAATCTGTTCTGTGACCTTCCTTGGCAACAAGACCAGGCTGATAGTCCTATAATTTCCCAGATCCACCTTCCTGCCCTTGTAGATGGGCCCTCACATTGGATAATCAGCGACTAACTGTGCATCCCGGTGTTCTGAGACCTCCCTGCTTGACCGGTACTGGATAAGAACTTCATAATTGCAGACAAGGAACAGAGATCTGAAATAATCATGAAGATGATGGAGGTTACCTTTACATTTTCTGAACTAATCAGAGTAGGAATTTGCATTCACAAAACATAGGAGCAGAAATATGAGTTGTACACAGCTCTCTATATATATGTTGTTATGATCTTCTGTGAATAGATTTTAACTAACTCAAAAAATAAAGTTCAGAAGCCAGTCTTCCATCCTGATGCATCTTCAGATAAAATTACCAGCAGATAGCTTTAGCACATCTGTAGCTTGAAGCTCCATTTGACTAATTGTTTCCATTTAAATGAAGACTACTTATTTCAGCAGACTGTGAATTGCTTTTAGATATAAGTATGGTCTAGTAAAACATGGGACAATCTAGAAGGATCAAGTTTTTCCTGTTTTCTTGTAGCACCTAGCATTATTTAATTTTTCTCTAAGCAAAGAAAATGTGTTATTTTTGTATTTTGCCTTCAACCGACTAGTGAAATTCATGAAAACTTTGCAAATTGACTCCAGGGCCTTGTTCTTCTTGACAAATACATTAGGCCGTTAGAGTTAATAGGAGCTACATGCAGTCATTAAGGTGAAATACACATCAGCTTATCTTCACCTTGACAGGGAGTTAGGGGAGTAAACACCCACGCTGAATTTTTGTATGTGACAGCTACTTTTCCTTAAAAAATCCCCAGCTTGTAATGCAATGTTCAAATATTTAAGAGTGTGGCTTACTTTCTAGACATCTATTCTGAGAATTTTGAGTACATGTAAGGCTTTTTACTTACTGTTTTCTAAAGCATTTTCATTTAATTTTTGTGGTATGAATCTCCATAGCACAGATAATCCACAATTTATCCTGTATCAAACCACTGAAGGTTGTCAGCCTTTTTTTTCTTAGAGAAAGTGTATAAATATGCATAACACATAAATAGAAGATGTAATTAGATGCTTTAAGAGAACTGGGTGGTCCTATTTTTTGTATAGATTTTTTTTTTCTGTGATGTCAATTCATATTGCAATAACCAATATATATATATTTTTTTTAAATAATTGCTCCTTTACTCAATCAAGATCTGATCAGGAAAATCAGTCTTTTAAAATATTCAAAAATTCGACCTAAAATCCTCATAAAATAGATACATGAAATAAAGATCATTCATTTTACACTGTCTTTTTACTTAGGTTAGTTTCAGCTGTGCTATGTGCTTTTTAATAGTGACTGTTGCAAGGCAACCATGTCTGTGCTGCTGTTCAACTCATGCCCAGCTATAACTTATATTGTACATTTATCAGTAGTTTCAATATACTTACTTATGCATAGCTATCCCTACCAGGAGACATTTTTGCTTTTCTTCCTGTACACCTTCCAGAAATGCTGTGAATCTGTCAAGTATTGATTTGTGTTTGTGACTATAAAGCATCTTTGAGCATGCATATCTTCAAAATAAATACAGCAGTTGGGGCTTCAGAATTGTTTTGCCCTTCACCTTTATTATGGATCTGGAGTGTATTGAGCAGAACAGTGGAAGAAATCCCTGGCTGTAGCTGAGGAGAGAGGAATATAAAGACATCTTTGTACTTCTGTTATTGTGAAGCTGTACTGCATCTAGGCTTCTGGCACAAGTGTTCTGTGCTTAGCCCATGACTCCCCAGGCTACCAACACAGCCAAGACTGGCTACGTGTCTGCACCCTCCAGGGGTTATTTCTGCTTCCCTCTTTATTGTGCTCCTCTACGTCTGCTGCAAAGACAGTTCAAACATACTTTTACACATAAGGAAGCCTGTCATAGTTACTGTGAGTAGTGTACATACTATCAAATAGAAAAAAACATTTGATGACTTTACTTATTCATTTGATTATATACAGTGAAAAATATTTTGGGGCAGCTGCAAATCTATGTCCATACAAGCTACTATCCATAAATTCAGATGTTTATTTCTTAATTTCAAAAGCAAGTTCGGTCACGCTACTTGGGTTTTTTGAATGTTATTTACCTTGTTCCATGAAATGACCAATAGAAATTTGTAAACAGAGTAGAAATCCACTAGCCTTCTACAATTGATAAAACACATTTTTGTGGTTTTATGGTTTAAAATGTAAGTTTTAGAACATTCTGATGTGAAAGAATGGATTAATATAGATTTTTAAAGTAACATAATGAGGAATAATATTTTGAGATATTTCATATTGTTTCATTAGTTCACAAGCAACTTAACTTGAAAATTTTCTGTCTACTCTTAATCCTAGAGGTAATTGCTGCTGAGCAAATCAGGACAAAAAGGATATGCTTGTAGATATTTTGCCTATTGAAAAAAAAACCTACAACCTTTTTGTATGCAATATAAATATCTATTCCAGCACCAATCTTCAAATCCTAATTATTACTAATTTCACAGGATGTAGCTTCATGAAATTGTACAGTAGAGTCATTCTGTAGGTTCACAAATATGAATAAGGGTATCGCCATGTGATCAGAGGTCAGATCCAGTTGGCTGCATTTATCTTTTTCCTTTTACCAAGATGAGCTATTACAAAACAAAGAATTTGACCACATATTTAGAGTTCAAAATTATGCTCTGAACTTAAAATCTGTAACATATGTCTATTTCTCTTTCAGTTCTTAAGCAGGAAAATGATGCATAAATAGATTTACAGAAATTGTATATATATGTTTTATGTCACTAATTTCAAGTGCATATGTCTGAGTATAGGTTTTGGACAAACTACTGCTAGTTTTACACAGGTTTGCCAATGGTATATTTATATGTAGTCATAATGAAGCTCTTTTGTGTTTTGGGAAAAAAACCCTTTTTACTTAATTTCTGTGTCTATTCTGAGCAGGTGAATTAGAGAATCCTGATACTCTGGGACCACTCTTAAGCAAAATAAGGACGATAAGCATCCCCATTCAGTCTATCAAATATCAAAACTGTTTTACACAGGGCTATGAAGAATATATAGTAATTTTGCATCCTACTTCCACAGAATTTACCTTTGGAGTAACAGGTTTAGGTGGCATTTCCTTCATGGCCAAACTTTATCAATATATATCTTAATATATAAATAATTTTGATACATATTCTATGCAAAAAACTATGTGTTATTAGCCCTAATGCACCTAATCATCTTGATAGTGTGTTTCCTTCTATCCATATACTTTGCCTTTTAATGACTCCACTAAACCATTTAAATGTTTCTCAGACTCTTAACAGGGCTTTAAGTATTCAAAAGGGTCTATAATTATCCTTTAAAGGACCTTCATTACTTTCATGGTGATGAATGTTTAGGTCTGAGAGATCTCTTTATCTCAGCAGGGTTTTTGTTTTCTTAAAATCACCTTAGATGTCTTTTTTAGTATTACTTTAACACTATGTGTCTCTTGCCACCATAGTGACTGCTTACCTCCGTATTTCATGGTTAGTTACCTTTATGTTCTGTATTCTGTATTGCATAAATTTCTGAAGCAGAGCAGAAACTGTATCTTATAATGGTAAATTCATTACCAAATCCAGCAGGGGCAGGATAGAGGACAAGGAGGTAGAAGAGATAAAGAGAAAGCTAGTGGTGAAGCAGGAATTTAAACAAGAAGAAAGGCAAAAGTCAGTCACAAGCTAGCAGTCTGTAAGAGTCTGTAAGTCCGAGAGACTGGAAAGTCAGAAAAGAAAACAAAGGAAGCTATAGCTTTGCCCCTGCAGGTTTTGATTGCTTCAGAACTTCAATAGAAATTCCTGGTTAATATATTTTACAATTCCTCCTCTTCTGCTGCTCTTCCCATTTTCACTCAGGAACAATTTATCAGAATTATAGAACTTCTGTAAAGAAACTAAGAGTCAGTTTTGACTGCCAGTATGAGAAAACTGAGAATATAAGTGAAGGATCTTTAAGTAAGTGCCCCTTACTATTTCAGTTATGAAAACATACTTGCAGGAGACATAGAACTTGCAGGAATATTACCTGTATCTCAGACTCTTTTCCCAATAGGCATCCATTCAGCAGGTTATCATTCTGTGGCACAAAGTTGTATGGGAAATGAAGCCAATGGCTGAGACTCAAGGGTTAGACTCTTGATCATATCAAGTATGTGGAGCTCCTTGAAGATTAAAGCAAAGAAAATCAGTTTATGTGATAAAAAGTGTTGTATCAGGAAGTATTTAAGGCACAGAAACCAATTTCTTCTTTCCTTCCTCCAATTAATGTCTCATTTCTGTCATAGTCAAATGGACATATATATGTATCATTTGGCTCTTCTGTATGCGACATTTCCACTGATACAGGTTTGCAATTAGAGGCAGAGTAGGTTGCTTTCACTGTCTTTTATTTTTTTTTAATCATAATTTTGATGTCAAACAGCATGAAGTAATTTTCATCATGAATTTGGGGTTGGACTAGAGGACCTTCAAAAGTTCCCTTTTAACTCAAACTATTCTGAGTTGAATATTCTATGTCTACACCCTATGTTCACTATTTCTATTAAATATATGTATACCAGTCACTGGTACAAGAAATGCAGAAAACATTAGAAATCTAGATAGAATGTTTCTTCCTGTTGAATGATGCTGGATAGTAGATTTTAATATCCACTAATAAGAACAGAATTTTAATTTTGATGTTAAATGAAATGGTGTCAAGTCAGTGGTGTTTGCTTTTGTTTTGGTTAATTTTTTTCCTGAAAATTCCAACTTCAGTTCCAAGTCTCAGAATTATTTTCACAAGACTTAATAACTAGGTCAATTAATGATGTAGGTGCCAAGAAAGGAGCATATTCTGTGCCTAATTTTAAGCATTTGTCTTCAAAATGGCCACACCAAACATGAAGTCTGAAAAAACCTAAAAAGAGCAAACTGTTAACTAAAAAATACTAAACATGGCTTTTCTTGTTTGTTTGTTTTAATTTGAAAGTCTGTTTTTATATGCTGCAGGGTCACAAATCAAAATGTTCAAGAAAGTAAATCTGTTTATCAAACCCAGCTAGATCACAAAAGACTTGTTTAATTTTATCTCTTTCCTCCAGAGGTTTTTGCTATAAAAAAACGTAAAAAATCCCACCTTTGGTATTCCTTCTGATATGGTATGATGCCATGGCCACAGATGTTTGACAGAACTGTTGTTCTAGGGTTAAAAAACTTTTGTCTGCCATTTGTTACCTGACAGGATACCCCTTCTAACTGCAGGATAGTATCTTCTAACTGCATAGGATTATGCCTTAACTGTAATGCTGTCTCAAAGGCACAAAACTGAGGACACCTTCACTGCAATCTGGATGACTCCAGCAAATATAAAAGTTTCACAGTGTCAAAAAGAGGATAAACTGGAAGAAAACAAACACCGCTTAGGGCTTTCAAAGCCAAGGTATCTGATGTTTGTTTTGGAGCCTGAATATCACATTACGTACTCCTTTGTAAAGTTAGAAGCAGAAATCTCTGTGAAGATGAAGAATGTGTTGAACTGTATTTCCACATTTAAGCAGAGAGTTAAACACAGATCACTAGCCAGACAATTTTCTCATTGTTGGGCTATCATACAAAAACAGATACATCACTTTTTCAGCATCCGTTTTCTGAATCAATGCAGGTTGTATTCAGAAACTAGAAAAGTCCACACCCAAGCAGGAGTAGAGAGCATAAAAACTGTACAGAACAGACCAGGCACTGCCAATGGTGGATAGCTCTTACACAAGATCTTTATCTTGCAGCATTTAAAAGACCACTTCCAGCAGTGGGTGACCACTGCTTTATAAATTTATGCTCACAATTTCTCCATATAGTCAGGATATGCTTACATTGCATCCAGTGTGTTATTTTCTGGGCATAATTTGCTGCCTTCAGTTTGTGAATATTTTTCTACAGAGGGCTATGCACATTTGAATTAATGATGACAGGATGATTCAGAAACATAAGAGGCTGCGCAAACCTTTCCTTATTTCTGGAAATGGGGCTTCTGAATGCTTGGATACACTTTTGCTCCATAAATTTTAATCACCCCAAAGCTGTTTTAGTTTAGTTTTTCTGTACCTCAGTTAATACTAAGGGATAACGTCCCTTGGATAGTTGCTGGAGATTAAACAAAATCAGTCAGAGAATAAAAAAGATGCCATAGAGAAAACAGGTCCTTAAAAAAAATAAGGTCTTTTTTGTTGTTTTGTTTTGCTTTGGTTTTCTTTTTTTTATTTAAGAGTAAAGAAGCGTGGCTAGAATTCTTTGGTAATACTGTTAATTTGTTTAATTTATGAGAATATTAGACATTCTGAAAGTGTTAACTTATTTTGTCACCTAAGGATTACAATAATGTCACTCTTCTGTGGAAGAGATAATCACACTTTATATATTGTGCTACTTTGTAAAATGGTTTTTTTACGCCAAGAGCAAAATAACTGCTCTGGAATAAGAAATTAAACTATTGTTAAATTTTTTTTTAGTTAATTGGGACATTCTCATCTTCACATTATTATATTCATGCATACATCTCAGCAGCAGTTAGGATAACATTGCTAGTACTGAACCATAATCACAAAAAACCTGATGAAATCTCAAAAGCTGGGACTCTCTTTAAATCCACTGTAACCTGCACTGTACAAATGAGTACAGCAACTATTGACTGGTACTACCAAAACAAAGAGACATTTTCACCTATGAGTTTCATGAACTTCCACAGAGGAGCACTGCCACATGGAAAACTTGTTTCCAAGCTTTGAGTTTTTCTACTAGGTACAAAGTTTTCAGTTTCCTTTGTATGATTTTATAAAATCTGCTTCGGTTTCTGCTTATTCCAGATGTCTTTCTCATATACCTCATTGTAGCTTGGTCTTTAAAATTCTGCAATTTTTTTTGGACATTTATCCCTTCTCCACTTCTCATTATATCCAGCCTGTGTTGGAGAACAGGTTTTGCATCTACTAGTCTCAGACATTGCTAGCTCTGAACTCATTGCACAGCACTTCCTGGCCTTGTGATTTCCTGAGTAATCTCATACATCAGGTCTCTTACAGCTTTTGGAAAATTAAAATTTCTTAAAGCCTATAGAGACTCAAATTTGATACAGAGAATCAGCTAGAACAAAAGTATCTTTGGCTGGGGATGTCTGTGGATAACAGAAACTGAAGATGAAAGGAACTGTTTTATAAAACAGGTAATACAAAACCTGTGCTTACACATTTGACAATTCTCAAATCGGAGGAGTTATCCCAACAGACTTAAATTCAAGAAAGAGAGGAAAATGGTGCTATATAGTCCTTTCAGACAATGGTGCTATATAGTCCTTTCCTGTTTTGTGCGTATTTTTTTTTTGTAACATGAGTCTTCTTACATTCTGGCAATGGTTGTTCCTAGAAAAAGATATGTTAGTTACATTAGGCATCATGATACAAATATCAATTTCATTCATATTTAGTTTGTGACATTTAATTTTTTTTTCATTTTCCTTTTTTTATTCATATCCCACATAATGCCTGTATGTTTTATTCCAATATACTAATAGCAATTGTGCTTTCTATACAGATTGAATATGCAGAAAATGCCAGTAAATAGGTAGAACAGACCATGCGACAGAGACAATTTTTTAAAAATGGTGCTAGTCTTGTTGCGCAGTAATCCATCAACAAAAGTAAGCAGCTCTTTTTCATACTGGCAACCTGCCCTGAGGGAATCACCCAAGGATCAAAACTGAGACCAAATCTTAATAAGAGATCTGGTTTAAGTGTACCTTGACGAAGTTTTGGGTCTGCTATAAAACTGAGTGGGTAAATGAATATTTCAGCACCTGCAGGGACACCTGGATAGGCTGAAAGAGTGGGCTAACAAGTACCTTATGAAGTTCAACAAGGACAAATATAGGGGTCTTGCACCTGGGAAAATACAGTCCAGAACCCCAGCACAGGCTGGGACCTATCCAGCTGGGCAACAGGTCTGTGGAAAGGGACCTGAGCGACCTGGTCAACAACAGGCTCCATATGAGTGAAGAGTGTGCTGCTGTGGCAAAGAAAGCCAGTGGGATGCTGGTCTGCATCGGCAGCAGAGATAAAGAAGATATTGCCATGCTCTTCTCAGTGCTTGTCAGGCCATACCTGAAATATTGTTTTCAATTTTGATCTCTGCTATCCAAAAGAGATATGAACAGGCTGGAGAGATTCCAGGCAAAGGTCACAAAAATGACTAAAAGACTGGGAAACTTGCCATGTGAGGGAAGACTGAGAGGACTGGATTTGTTCAGCCATGAAAAAAGATTCAGGCTTCAGATTCAAACCTTATCACCATGTTCCAGTATTTAAAAGGGTGGTTACAAAGAAGATAAAGAATCCTTTTTTTACAAGAAATCACTTGGAAAAACCTAAGGGTAATAGGTACAAGTTAAACCTGGAAAGATTCTGATTAGAAAGAAGAGAAAAATATTTTACAATGAGAACAGTGAAATATTCCCAATATTGGACACTTTTGAGATTCAGATGGAGAGGGTGCTGGGCCATGTAGTCTAGATTATGCTTTTTCCAGGAAAGGCTGGAGCAGATGACCCTCGAGCTCCCCTCCCAACCAGGTATTCTATAAATCAGCTGTATTCTCTCTGGATTGTTTACCAGCCTTCCTTCCCTGAGAAGCTTGTACTATGCTTCTACACTAGAAAGTAAGAACAGCATTTTACAAGCATTATTTTTCCATGTTCTCAGCCAGCCTTTCCTTGAAGAATTGGAGCCACCTGTGAATCTGAACTACCAGCCCTGAAAGTTCACTGACATGAGATGGTTCAAAGCTGTTGTGTTTAAAATACTTAAAAAAATTCTTGATGGGGCTTAAATTAAAATGAGAAGCCATGAATACTACTTGCTAATTCCTTCCTTTACTTCTCAAGCTACAATTGTTCTAATAATTATTTTACCTAAAATCTTACATAAGCTTTTCTGTACTTAGCTTTTGGTTTTAATAGTTTTAACAGATTCAATTGTTTGATTCTTAAAAGAGAAATATAATTTGTTGGCTCTAACCACCATCAATTTGTTACATTAATAATCTAGTTGAGGTCTTGGCAAAAAACACCATGAAAAATATATCATGTCTTTCAGCCATATCATCTAAGTCTGGAGCAAGTCTGCTTCTGGAAGTTGATTAATTATGTGTATTTTTACATGTAAAACCAAATAGGGCTTGCTATGATATCCTCAAAATATATGCTTTTATAAATCACAGAATCACAGAATCACAAGGTTGGAAGAGACCTTCAAGATCATCGAGTCCAACCTGTTCCCTGACACCTCAACTAAACCATGACACCGAGTATCACATCCAGTCTTTCTTTAAACACATCCAGGGATGGTGATTCCACCACCTCCCCGGGCAGACTATTCCAGTACTTTACCACTCCTTCTGTGAAAAACTTTTTCCTAATGTCTAACCTATATTTCTCCTGACACAGCTTGAGACTGTGTCCACTCACTCTGTTAGTTGCTGCCTGGAGAACAAGACCAACTCCCACCTGACTACAACCACCTTTCAGGAAGCTGTAGAGAGTGATAAGGTCACCTCTGTGTCTCCTTTTCTCCAGGCTAAACACCCCCAGCTCCCTCAGTCCTTCCTCACAGGGCTTGTGTTCTAAATCCCTCACCAGCCTCGTTGCCTCTTCTGGACGCACTCAAGCATCTCAATGTCCTTCCCAAACTGAGGGGCCCAGAACTGGACACAGCACTCAAGGTGTGGCCTCACCAGTACTGAGTACAGAGGGAGAATGACCTCCCTGCTCCTGCTGGCCACACTATTCCTGATACAGGCCAGGATGCCGTTGGCCTTCTTGGCCACCAGGGCACACTCCTGGCTCATGTTCAGCTGGCTGTCCACCAGTACCCCCAGGCCTCCTTCTGCCTGGCCACTGTTCAGCCACCCCATCCCAGCCTGTAACACTGCAGGGGGTTATTGTGGCCAAAATTCAGGACTTGGCACTTGGACTTATTAAACTTCATCTTACTGGACACTGCCCATCCATCTAACCATTCCAGGTCTCTCTGCAGAGCCTCCTACCTTCCAACAGATGGACACACGATCCCAGCTTAGTGTTGTCTGCATTTACTAATGAAAGACTCAATCCCCTCATCCATGTCATCAATGAAGATATTGAACAGAACTGGCCCCAGCACAGACCCCTGAGTGACACCACTGTGACTGTCCACCAGCTGGATGCAGCACCGTTCACCATCACCCTCTGGGCCAGGCCATCCAGCCAGTTCCTAATCCAGCAAAGAGCGTTCCTGTTGAAGCTGTGGGCTGCCAGCTTTTGGTCTAAAAACTCTATTGGAAAAGCAGAATGAGATTATATATATGGTTAATGTATTTTTTTTTAAATAAATTAGAAGAAATTTACATTTTGCAGACTTTTGCAGAGCTTTGCTGTCTTTTTGCTGGGTTTTTTGTTTGGTTTGGTTTTTTTTTGGTTAGTTTGTTGGTTGCTTGTTTTTTTTTGTACTATTGCATGTATTACTACACTATTTACTGAGCTTAATTCCCTTGAAGATTAATTCTAAAACACAGAAGAGAACCACAAAACTAATAAAGGAAAGATAGCAAGTTCTCTTACATTGTATGTTGTGACAAACCAATGGAAAGAAGCTGTAAGTGAGACAAGTGAAAAGTGAACAGAATAAGAAAACTGAACATAAAATATAGTTTGCTGCTACCTAAGGTGTAAGTTTTCAAAGAGGTTGCTTCATGAGACATGAATTTTTATCACTGTGTCCCATAAATATGAGGCAACTTCTACATATTAATAAATCTGATTAGTTAATCATCTTATCAGTTTCTCTAATTTTTTATGACTATGCCTAAAATACAACCATAAAACAAAAACCAAAATAATCCAAATCTACTTCACCACAAAAAATAAGCATTTTTTCTTTAAGATGCATTACTAAATTTAATTATATTTGACATTTAAATGGTTTCACTATTGCATTATCCATGCACTTCATAATTAACAATATTTTCTTTTTATATACATTGAAGCCATAAGAAAATATCAGTTATCTATATATTTAAAAAGGGGAGGGAACTAGGAAAGGCATAATGCCCAATTCCACAGATGGCATAATATGAAAGCTAACTAACAAACCTGGAGCATTACCCTGGGATTGTTTCTGCATTCTGCATACAGCAGGCACTTCCCAGAAGACAGACCAAATCCATGATGCTTGAGGGGAGTTCAGATGATTCTCCTGACTCCTAGGCTGTAATATCATATTTGCTAGCTTGCTTTTTTTCTCCTTTTTTATGGGCCAGGGAATCTTAAACTACTTTTTTGACAATAGAATAGCTTCAGAAAATGGGAAAGACTGCCTTCTACCATTGAAAAATCTATCCTTTAAGAAGCTGAGAGACATGGCTTCAATTTCTCTTCAGGCTGTGTAGTATTTGCCACTTATGGGGCAATATTTAGGCCATTGTGAAAGAGGAGAGTTAGACTGCCACGACAGCTGGGTGTCTTTGCCAGTAATGTATTAAATAATTAAATTCCTTATATATTCACCAGACAGCGGCTATAACTGCCCTGGGAAAGACGCAGCAGGGTGAATGCTGTAATTATGGAGGTCAGCCACGTTTGAGAAAAATGGTTTGCTGCTCAGCTCAGGAAGACAGATGTAGTTTGGTGATTAAAGGTGATATCAGGACTAGTAGGTGGCTCTGCAATTTGGGATGGAACACCTAGCTCATAAGTCTTTGCTGCCTTTGTTTTGATCTTGCCTTAAATGGCTCAGACTTATTCAGAAAAGCTGTGCCAACAAAGAATACTCAATAGCCTGAATTAGATTAGCACCAAAATTGTTGGCTTATGCTTCCTCTGTTATTAAAGATGACTGAAATTTTCAAGTTAACTAAATTTCAAAGGCTGAGAAATCACATATAAAGCCAATACCAAGATGAATTTAGTTATTTTCAATTAGTCAAAATACCAAGAATATATAAACTCCTTGATATCCTAGACTAATAATAATTAAATGACATTTGTGGTAACAGAAATAAAATCACAGGCACCTGTTGTGAAGATTTTAAT
Organism: Peucedramus taeniatus; assembly: GCA_013400575.1. NCBI lineage: Eukaryota > Metazoa > Chordata > Aves > Passeriformes > Fringillidae > Peucedramus > Peucedramus taeniatus. The sequence goes on along the minus strand of WBNO01028498.1, from coordinate 15,915 downwards.
CTAGGTATAAAACGTAATGCTTTTTATTATTACTCTGCTTTGAGTCTGTTTTCTACTTTAGTAAAACTCCCATTGATAGCTTTGTGACTGAGACTGAAACACGGGAAATATAGTCCTGTGCACAGGCAAAAGAGAGACAGTTTTGTATTGTTTTTGTTGTTTGCAAGTATTCTAAAGTTCTGGCAAGTAAACTAAATGAGGTTAAAATGAATACAGTCTTGAAATATGATTTCATTTGAAATTTTTAAACTAGATCCGTATAAAGATGTCATTAGTTATCAACTCTTTTCTATCTACATATTAAATGCAAAGAGTGAGTGTTATTCAGATGAAGTTATAAATCAGTTAAATCTCATTACTCTGTCCACAATATAAAGTCCCAGGTTTTAACTATCCCTGTTTCCCATATAGGTTATATAAGAAATAAATAGCTTATTATCATTTGCATTCAGAACATGCATGATGAAGTTGCATTTTAAAAGACAGTGAAGCCAGTTGAATACTTAATTTGTTTCTTCCCTCTTATTAAAGTATGAAATAAAAAAAGAAGAGATCAACTATAAAACATATTGAACATGACATGTATGAGATTAATGTCTGATCATGTACAACATACAAATGAATAAGCAGATTTGTCAGTATATAACATTGGGACTTTTTTAAGCAAGGACTTTATAAAAGTAAAAAGCCCTATCCTTTTATAATCTCTGTGTCAGATTTTCAACATAGTGATTTGTATTACACTGACTATGCATTTAAAGTTTTTTAAGAGGTTTCAGAATAAAGGAAATAAGTTTTGAGATGAAGAAAATTCATATTGGCAGTATAGATGACTTTCACTGTGTTGCCTTTATTGTATATAAGAAAACAGGACTAGGGATTAAAGAGAGTATAGAACCCCTTCTGTTAATTTTCATTACAGTTGGAGAGTTTCTGCAGAAGGCAGCAACAGATATGCTCTGTAGTGCCTCTAGTGATGTCAAACTAGGAGTAAATAGGAGTAAACCTAAAAGTCTTCTCTTTTTTTTCTGTATTTCTTAGTTTTTTTAATCTCAGAAATACATGTCCAGTCTTCGCCAATGTGTGCTTCTGAGATTATGATGAACAGGAACAAAACTATACCTGATTGTTTTGGCTGACTCTAACCAGTTTTGTAGTACCCTTGCATTTCACTCCAGCATGATGTAATTAATGTTTATGCTTCTTGGTCTGTCTGTTGCTTGCTTACTTTCTTCTACATTTCTGTAAAATCTGGTATTTAGTTTTTAACTGCACTAGCAGTATTGCTGATATCAACAGGGGCACACAAAGCTCAATCAAGGTTATATTACAGACAAATTGTTCCCTTCTATGTGAAAAGCGCAGAGAAAGATCAATATTAAACCTTGGTTTGTGGAAAACCCAGGGCATTATCTACTGGTTCAGGAGGGATAAATGGAAGAATGGAAGGCCTGAAGAACATAAGCTTCCCTGTAATTGCATCAAGTGTGAGGATCTGAAGGGAATCTTGATTCCTAATGCAAAGATACAGATGCTTAGCCTCTGCAGTACCCCTTTCAAGATATTCCTCTGCTTTGCAATGTATAAGGTTTAGTGGATGCTCTGCTTGCTTTCAGGTTGAATATTAGTTCTTGCTTCAAAACACACCAGTCTGGACTCAGAACTTAACATTGTTTTAAGCAAACTGCAGTGGCATCATGGCATAAGCAATTCATATATAAAGACAGGTCCTGCCTTCAGAATGAGTGTGCAGAGGGTATTGTAGCACAAGAGCAAACAGGGCTATACTACATGACACAGTGTATTAAAGCTACTGGTTACTTTTCTCCGTTTTTTTTTTTTTTCCCAGTCTTGTGTGAAAAGTCTTGCTGGCAGTAAGGATGGAGTAAAATCTGGGAAAAGCTAGGCAACTCTGATTCATTTGCATCTTGTTTGTCATCCCAGGACTTTGAGATGCTGTATCTCATGAGATTTCCCTAGAGATCAAGCACAAAAAAACATAATTCCCAAGGATTTTTCATTCTCAGACAAGAGCTGGTCTGGGTTCTTAATGCATTATTCAGCAAAAAAGGCAATGTAAATGAATGAGTGAATTTGTCCAGTCAGGTCTATAATAATAAAAAAAACCACAAAAATAAGTTTTTTTTTTTTTCTTTTTGGTTTTATATAAAAGAGCATCAGACAAGACAATTGCTCATTTTACATTCAGAATGAAACTGCATTTGCAAGAGCTTGATTACTCACTGATATGGATGGGGAGAACTACTCATGTGGTTGCTAATCTTTCTGTCACTGCTCATATCCCTAATGTCTCTCCCTCTCAGTGTCTGTTTCATAATGAAATAAAGAAAGACTACTTACCTGAAACACACCTCCAGTGTAATCTTACACCTTGAAGAGATAATGATCATATTTACCAGCTAGGCACTGGTATTAAGAGTTGCTCATTGTATCATGTGATGTTTATATTACTAATATATTTGTACATATACGCAAAATATTCAGGCTGGATACTTTGCATATAATCCCCATAGGCATATAACAAAGGAAAGGGAGATAAGAACCTATAGAGTAAAGTGATGTTCCCTCTTCTGATGTCTGCAAAATAATATCTAAAACAGGGAGAAAAAAAAAGGAATTAAATAATTTCCCTTCAGAGAATTGTGTGTATGTTTCAATGCATTGAACAATGTCAACAACAGTTAACCTACAGTATGTAGAGTCTGACCCTGGTTTGTAAAATACAGCCCAGATCAATGAAACATTGGCTATTTGCAGGTTACTCTTAGTGCTGACAATGCAGGTGAGACCTACCCATTAAATTCAGAGATAGTCACATTTTCAAAAGAGCTGAGTCCCATATTTTTGATCTTCTTCAACTTGCAGAAACTTGTTTACTACCTTTCTTCTTTCGTATTATCTCTCTGTTACACATTGCTTCAAAAAAGCACCAGATTAGTATCCTAATTCTACTGTCAAATGAACAATTTCACACAAATTAAGATAGAGAAGACATATTATATGCCTTTTTCTCCTAACATGGTGGAAATAAGGCTTGCGTAAGTTACATTTTCTGTTGTACAACAACTGAACACTTGACTGCTTTCCACAGAATTGATTGATTTTAAACATGAAATAATTACATATAACTAAAACCTTGTAGTGCTGATTTTATACAGTCCAGAAAAGTTACATGAACAACTTATTCATGTTTACCTTCCTAATATTCCTTCTTCAAGGAGAGTATATTCCTACTTCAAGAAGACTTGTCATTTGCATAGGGAAATAAACCCAGGCTCATTATGGAATCATAGTTCCATGACTCTTGCTTTCTTGGCAATGAAATATAGGCTTGATATAGAAATACAGAAAGTATCTCAAACAGAGAAATACAGAGCTGAGCTTCACTTTTCATACATCAGGTAGACAGGCATTTTGGAGCTCTAGGCCAGATGCTTTGTAATCTTATTTACACCTGTGTTTGTAGCTGTATCCTTGAGCATGATGATAGCACACAACTTCACAGCAAGCAGCTTCACCTGACTTTCAGGTGCCTGAAATCTCCAAATTTCAGCCAGGCAACTAAGCTCCCTATGTGATGCCCAGGGAATGCTAATTGTGAATGAGAATTATTCCAAGCCAAACACTCAGTGAGCAATGATGTAAGTTAGTCTTCATAAAGCACTAAAGAAAATAATCTTAATTCTTTGTTTCTGTTGGACAGAGAATTAAGCCCAGAGTATTATTCAAGATGTACCTGACTCCTTTGGCAAAGGAAGCAAAAGTTATACCAATATTTGAAAAGATTTGCAGACCATCTGGGGGTTTGCATCCCAATCCAAGGCATGGATCTTGGGTTCTTGGCTCTTCACCACTTGAAGATTTTCAAATTCATTTTCGAAACACTAGTACACAGCGTGGGACAGGGAGTTCATTTCTGCTCAGATCCTTTGGCTCTCACGCCATTCCCAGCTCAGAAAACTTCCTTTTGCAGGTTACAATTGATTTTTTTTGTGTTTTTTTTTGGTGTTTTTTTTTGTTTGTTTGTTTGTTTTTGTTTGTTTGGGTTTTTTGTTCTTTTTTTTTTGTTTGTTTGTTCGTTTGTTTTTGTTTTTTGTTTTTTGGTTGGTTGGTTGGTTTTAGTTTTTTGTGGGGTTTGGTTTTTTTGTTTTCTTTTGGGTTTTTTTGGGTTTCTTTTTGTTTGGTTTGTTTTTGTTTTTGGTTTTTTTTTTTTTTTTTGTTTTTTTTTTTTGTGGCTCAAGCTAGAGCTTGTATTCATCTCAGAGTTGGCTGATTCAGCTAGGATATTCTGCTTCCAACTAAAGAACTAACTTACAGCTGGTGTCATCAGTATCAGCCTTGGATAATACACATTCTTGCATATTTTACTATTGCATATCCTCTAACTTTTCCTTGGGAAGGTCATCCGTGTGATACCTTTCCTACACCTATTTTCCTAAAAATTTCTCAAATCATAAGCCCCACAAGCCTGTTCCTGCTATTTACACTGTAGCCATGAATGAATACATTAAGCAAGGCTTATACATAAATGACACTTTTTTCCACCTTTCTTTACTGCCTTTCCTTCTGATTCATTGCACACATGCTTTGATATCCTCCATCTTTTTTTACATTATCAAAGAAACATCATAACAGTATCATATTCATATGCATCCAGTGTCAAAAATTTATATTCTTCCTTTAGGAAGGAATCAGATATCAAAGAGAACTATGAGCTTTGTATACTATGATCTGCCTTTGATAAATCCATATTATATTTTATGCCTTCGCTGTGCCTTTCTAATCTCTGTGCCTTTAAATATTCTATCCTTCAAGACATGGTCTAATTAGGAACAAAATCACCAAAGCACCTTAGCATCAAGTCCTTCAATACTGTTTTCTTGCTTCCTTTTATTATTCACACATTTATTTCTGCAAATTATTTTGCATAACATCCTTTTCAAAAACACCCATGCCACATGTGAGATGTTAAAAGTACTTACTAAACACTGTTGTTGTTTTTTATTATTATTGTTAATTTAATATTATTAATATTAAAACTCTTCTTATTGTCACTCTTAAATATTTAGAAAAATATTTGAGGCCAATTTTGTTTAATACCTTCATCAATGACTGTGACAGGGGAAAGGAATGCATCCTTTGTAAGTTCACAGGTGATACCACGTTGGGCAGGAGTCTTGATCTGCTGGAGTGTGGGAATGCCCTGCAGAAGACGTGGGCAGGCTGGATCAATGGATTGAAGACAACAGCACGAGGTTCAACAAGGTGATGTGTCTTGCACTTGGACCACACCAACCCCAGGCAGCGCTACTGGCTGAGGGCAGAGTGGCTGGAAAGTTGTGTGTCAGAAAAGGACCTGGGAGTGCTGGTCAACCATGACTGAGCATGAGCCAGCTGTGCCCAGGTGGCCAGGAAGGCCAATGGCATCCTGCATCAGCACTAGTGTGGCCAGCAGGACCAGGGCAATGATTGTGCCCTTGTACTCAGCGCTGGTGAGGCCACACCTTGAATTCTGTGTTCAGTTTTGGACCCCTCAATTCAACAAGATACTGAGGGGATGGAGCATGTCCAGAGAAGGGCTTGGGGCTGGTGAAGGGTCTGGAGCATCATTTGAAGAGTGGCTGAGGAAGTTGGGGTTGTTTAGCCTGAAGAAAAGGAGGCTCAGACCTTATCACTCTTTACAACTGCCTGAAAGGAGGGTGTAGCCAGGTGGGGGTCGGCCTCTTTCCCAGGCAACCAACGACTGGAAAGAAGGAAATGGCCTCAATTTGTGTCAAGGGGATTTAGACTGGATATTAAGAAAAATTTCTTGAAAGAGGGGTCAGGCATTGTTTCAGACTTTGTAGGAAATGATGGAGTGAAATGATACCTGAAAGAATTTAGGGGGCATTGTGGATGTGGCACTTGTGAACATGATTTAATAGCATAGATGTCAGTGCTGAGGTAATGATTGGACATGATCATCTTAGAGATCTTTTCCACCCTTAAAGATTCTATGATTCTGTGTATTAGTTCATTTTCCAGTACCTTGTATTTATTTCCTGTGTTAGGAGGCACAATACACAGAGTGTTTATGATAGAAATAATAAAATTCTTGATGGTGAAATGAGAAGATCCACAAAGGCTTAGAAGAAGCATTTTCATAAACCCTGAGAAAAAGTTGTCCCCAGGATTTTCACAGCACCCTTTCAGGTGAAAAACCTGAATGGTCAGCAGCAGCAAAAGAACTCTATGTGTAGCCACACATCTTGTTACAACCTTCAAACACAGATTTACAACAGCGTTAAAGGCATGAATTCTTCTGTAGGTGCATGGAACCATGTCTGCTCTGGTTTGTGTTCTGTGTCTTGTCTGGAAAAATAGTAGGTTTTAAATCCTTAATGAAGTCATTAGTGTAGGTGCAATAAGTGTAGTTGCAGTAAGCCGTAAAATGAGCCATACACAGATGGCTTCCATCCCCTCCCCTTTTAACAAATACAGCCTGAAAGGAAATTTGCAGCTTTGCAATAAGACAAACTGTGCTATCCTGACCCTACTGGAAAATAACAAACAAAAACAAAAGCCAAAAAAACAAAACATTGTTAAGACTAGTAGTTATGCTACCCTTATTTCTGAAAATCAGTTTTTACTCTATGTCATACCTAGTATATGGAGATCTATGATTAAAAAAAATATATGTAGCAATATAAGGTGGATATTAAAATTATTTTTTTCTTTAAAAATTACTTAAAAACATTGCAAATATCACTATTATTGTACCTGGCATTATGTGTTTCTGTTCATTTATTTTTGATTTATATTTGTCTTTGAGCATTTCTGCTCACTGCAATCTCTGCAGACAATTACAGCAGTGTTTTTCTGCAGGGTTGGGAATAGTACGGGGAAGATTTTACACGATCATGAAAGAATTCGATTGCATTAAAAAGATACATTCTCCAGCTGCATTATACGACTAGATGCTGTAAAGAGAAACCTGTAATGCCGATACAACTGCAGCAGGTGGCACCAGAAGGAGGGTTAACCAAGGCCATGACGCAGACGAGGGGACCAAGAAAACTAAAGAGGAAAAGACGAACATAAACGTTTAAAATTTTTATCCTTCTTTCTAGTCTCCTGAAATAAAGTCGCAGTGTCACTGCTATTTGGATAGTAAATGTGGGCTTGATGGAGCTGAATTAGTGAAAGGTGAGGGGAAGAAGGCAGTAAGTGAATAGCTAATTTCTAATTTGGTTGGTGTCTTTAAATGAGGAATTTACTGGGAAGGAATAAAACAAATATTCTCAGTCAGCCAGTATGAGTGCTGTAGACTTTTCATACTTCTATTTTTGTGCTTTTCAAGCAAATTATTGTTTTTTTATTATTAAATAATGTGTAGTGAATAGATGTGATACACTGAAAACAACTGTCCTGTTGTAAAGTGGATTTTGTACCAGAAGCAGAAGAAAGTGCTTATAACTGTCCCTTTTTAAAATAAGTAGATCCCAATAATATCATAAGTGTGGTTAGCATGAATTTAAAAGTGTTTCTTCTTTATAGACAAAAAGTCACAGTGTAAATAATTTAAAGAGGAATAATTTCTGTTAGCTTTTGTCTGCTAGAAAAAGGACCTCACTACAAGGTCCTTCATTTATAAATGAAGACTTGCAATATCCAGATCAACTAATTCAAGTTTTGAACAACTAAACTTTGCAGATGTTTTATCTGTAAGGATTAATTTGTAACAAGACACAATTCTTCTGGGGAATTTGCAGTCTTTCTAAAGAATACATATATGAAGATCAACTGGGAAGGACCCTCTATCAAATTAAGTGGTCATAATGGTACATTTCAAAGGCAAATAAAATGAGTAAGTTTTTTTGGCTTTTGGGGGAAATTTCAAAAGGAAGATATGAGAAGAAAAACAAAATACTGGAAGAGTGGAGGAAATTAAAAAACTACAATAGGAAAAGGGGCTTGTAAGAAACAAAAAGACCTGTCTGAGTTCCACAAAGAGGAGCTCAGAAGTTAGCGAAAAATCTGGACTGTATGGAAGAGAAATGGCAAACAAGATGCTGGTATACAGAGATAAGATTATGTGAGCAGAAATATTTCACAGATGCAGGAGGAAGATATAATGCAGAAGCAAAGAGGAGGTTGCAATATTCTGTGTGAGTCAAGCTATGCTATTTTATGCACTTTACCAGCATCCCTGGATAAATAGATGATTATCTTGATATTGCACATACATACTGTTTAGAATTCTGTAATTCTATCTGTCCAAACAGTAACATATGTACATGTTTCAGCATACCATTTTATTCAAAGACTGGCTTTTCCATAATTACAAAAGTACATTATATCCATGTGTATATTTGCATGCAATTCAGTAAAAA
>WBNO01028496.1:326324-441118 GCA_013400575.1 Peucedramus taeniatus | reverse complement strand
CATCCCTTCTCCACACACTCCTAGGACTACACCTCATCCAGCAATTTGGAAAACTTGTTCCATAATCTATACAAGCCCCATCTCCAAACCAGTCCTTCATTTCACAGCTGAAGCCACTGCAAGTAGAGTCTGGTGCATCAGAAACTATTAAACTCAAGTTTCTTTAGTGGCTCAGTGGGACACAAGTAGGCCCAGCACTTCAGAAAAGAAGGCCACTTATTTAATCACCTAAATGTAGATTTAAGTCCCCATTGTTGAGAATCTAGGCTGCAGAATAGGAGCCATTTTCACAGGGACACCCTGGCCTCTTTTTCACTGCTCTAGCAAACAAAGCAGCTGTAAATCCAGCTGGGTTTATAGCTCTGTTGTATTACTGGAACAGCAGAAAGCAGCCAAAGAACACTAGTGAATCTGTCCATATATATCAAATACCTCAACATTGTCATTCTTAACTGCCAGATTTTTCAGATAAATAAATTTGTATCTTTAATGTTGGTTGTATAACGGACAGGGACAGTTAAAGAAGAAATTCCTGCTTTCTTTACCTTTCCACGACTGAAATCTTGGCTTTTCTAGCAAGAATTTGCTTTCCTGAGAGCTACCTGTCTCTCTGGTTGCAAAGTGATGCCGATATATAAATGATTTCACCTTTAAGTGCATGTTATGAATAGATAGCACAATAGACACTTTCATCATCACCAGTCAAAGAGCACATAAAGAATAACACCGTGTGCTTTTTCAGCACCAGAAAAGGTGCCTGTATGAAGGTATCACAAAGCATTCTGTGATGGAGATGAAAAACCAGGTCTGTCACACAGCTGAAGGTTTAGTCAGCCATACTTAATGTCCTTCCTATGATAAAGGGTGTTCATGCACACTTATATGTGCTATTTAGATGGAGTCACACTCTTAGAAATAATCTGTCATTTTGCACTTGCTTGACCATCTCTCCATGAGTTGTTTGCAACGATTTAACTATTCTTACTTATTCAGCACACACTTGGAGGCCTGATTTGATTAGTGTATTCATGGCACACACAAAAATTGCAGGTGAAAACTTTTAATCTGATCAGACCTTTGCCCTATTGTACATCACAGCTGACAGGAAGCCCTGCCATTGAACATGTCAATTCCATAGTTAGAAACTGGTTAGGCAGTAAGCCAAATCACAGAGCTATACATTGAATTGCAATAGATATATTCTGACTATATAATTGGTATATTCTGTACTGGGAGCAGTCACTTTGCAGTTGCTTCATTTTCCACTTTGAGGCAACACGTCCCTAAAGAGTATTTCAGTGCAAGTATATTCACAATAGAAAAAAAAAAAACCATAATAAATAATAGGTAGTAATAAATCACATATGAAACATAAAAAAAGTTATAACAAGTTGTATGATTTTCTGGGAATGTATTCTCAGTGCAATATACTGTCAGAGGCATTAAAGAGCTAAAAATCTATTTATGCTAATTATTTCTGTCACTAGAAGGGAAGCCAGCTGGGAATAGTCACAAACACAGATATGGCTTGTGTTTTCTCCCCTAACAAAACCATGCAATGTCCTTCCCAAGGGGCCCAGTATGTCACCACAACTGCTAGCAGCAGCCAGCACGTACACTGTATGAAAACATCCATGTCTTTAGCTACAAATCACAACTTTTGTATTTGCTTCTATTGCAAGCCAGATGTTTCTACTTGTTTTTAAAACAAATCCAATAATTTGAATATTTTACTGCCATCAGAATCAAGCAATTTTTCACTTCAGCAGAAAGTGAAAATGGTTGGTGTGCAACCATGACAGCATCACATTTTGATAATACCACTTCATCTTTCTGTCCTACTTTTGCAGTTTTCCTTCAACTAAGATTTGCTGGAACTCCTTCATTCTTTTTTAAGCCCAACCATCTCTTTCTTTGCAGATGAAAGATTGATTTGTGTGAAAATATTTACAACTCCCTCAGCTGCTGTGATAATTTGTGTTAGCTGCCTTTTCATTCATCACTGACCCAAAGAGCTGAAATCAACACAAAAAAAACTTCCTTTTATCCTTCTCCTGGACGTATCTCTGACATCTTCTCTACCAGAGGCAGAGATAGTTCCCTGTGCAGGAGATGGACATCTACCAAGGGAAGTCCAAGAAAAGCAGCATTTACACAATGCAGACAGTAGGAAATGTGTGAATTTCAGTATCAACACACAGCAACCAAATTTCTGGGTAAGTAGTAAGTGCCAGTATAAATGACTTAGTGCTGTGCCAGCCACACCAGACTCCAGTGATAGGTACTCTGCCTTGGCCATAAATATCTGTTTAGTGTTCTGTACTGTGAGGTGGCAGGGTTTGGGTCCCAACTTTGATTGACTGCAAAAACTCTCCTGAGGCAGAGCAAGAACAAAAGGGCATTTATTAATATAAAAGTAGCATTCATGGGTTGTGCCAGGACCCCTTCAGTTATTCAAAGATAAAACTAGAAACATTTCCTTCTCCACAGATATAGTAAGTCATGGTCCTGATTTACAGCATGTCTGCAGTAAGTGGCCATGTGCATGTTTTTTGTCCTACTGTAAATGTGAAGTTCAAAAGGATGAGGAGGGGGAGATACATCCTAAAATTAGCTATATGTTTCAATATGGGCTATAGGATATTTTTCTTCACCTTGAATAATGCTTTATTCTTCAAGTAATACTGTGGGAATGCAAATATATTGCTATAATTTGGAGATAGATAGGTAGATAGATATTAGATAGATAATAGATAGATAGATAGATAGATAGATAGATAGATAGATAGATAGATGGATATACACAGTGCACACATGGGCAAGCCAGCCCAGTTGGAACACAGGAAAAAAAATTGTGCCAGCTATAATTCCATGAACTGTATTCAAGATATCCGTGCTATTTTGAAAACTCAGCTATTAATAGCTATATGTATATTTAATAATATGCCCCTGTTAGCATATGTTAAAAATTCCAAGTCTTCTTTTTGACAGTAAAATTGTCATGAATTTACTTGTTCAGTTATAGGAAAGGCTGGGGTCTGAAATAGCAGCGGTGTCACAGGTTAAATCTCCTCCAGTGAGTGCCTGCTAGCTGGGTCTTCTGATCATCAGCTGAAATTCTGGGGACAGGATGAATGGTGAATTGAATTTCTTTGCTGTCTTTCCCTAATATATGTGTGGCATCACTAGTTATATCCTGGGTAAGGTATTCAGTGCATTGAAAATGCACCAAAAATATAATACTGATAAAAAAACCACACTCAGAATTACTGGCTGTCTAAGCAAATCTAAACTCTTTTGGGGAAATATTAATTTGGGCTTTAAACATTTTCAAAATGTTTAATCTATGTAATTTTTAATTGTTTTCACATTATTTAGAAACAGAACAAGTACAGTGTACAGTGGGAGTAATATTATGTCTAGGTGTAATAAGAACAATATTGTATAATTCTATAATATTTTAAAATATTCTATTTATCATTTCATTGCTTAAGCTTTTATATAGCTCTGATTAATTGATTTTTTTGGTGGGTTTGTTTTTTGTTTTTTTTTTAATCAAGACATCCTCAGTTTCTTAAAGCTTTGGCTCTAAGTTTATAACAGCAAATATAATTCCAAATTTAAAAGAAGACTTTTAAGAGCTACGTGAATCTTCATTAATTTTATGGGCACAGTTTATAAAGTAGAAAAAATACTGAATATTCAGAATAAATGAAATTAATTTTTTCTTGCATTTTCCTACTTAGAATCAGGATTTAACAATAACATAATTATATATTTTAATATAGTCTGTTACAATCCCAACCTTGGTATAATACATACATAATACTTACTAAACAAAAGCTCTGATTTTATGATAAACTGTCTGGCTTTTTCAGCTCTGATATGATATGCGCTGACCACTGCTGGGAGAGGTTGCCTAAAAGAAAATGCATTTCCTGGCAAAATCATCACGAATTAGCCTGATAAAAAATGGTACATGAAAAGATGATGTTGGAGGAGAAGTGGTCTTTTCATGACAAATTCAGCCATTGAAATACCTTGGTAAAATGCATTTTTCAGTGAAGTAATCCACATTCTTGACCTTAAATGTTATTCTGTATCACCCCTGTATATGTATAGTGGCTCTATTTTTCATCAAGAGAAGTTAGCCTGTTCACAGCAATACATGCACCTGAGTACTTCTAATTTGAAGGGATGTCTCTGCTTTTAAAACTCACTGTCACCTTTTTCTGCAACATGTGGGAGTTTTCCCAGCCTGAAATGCGTGAGTGGCGACATAAATAAATGTTAACATTAAATACAGATATCACTGTTCCAAATGTCTGAAATGCAAAAGGCTATGTCTAGTTCTCTGCTTTATGTCTACACATAATAAATGTCTCCTATATACCAATGTTTATAATAAGAACCTTTCCTAATGATTGCTGATCAGAGCACAGGGCACCTCTCCTATGAAGACAGGCTGAGAGAGCTGGGCTTGTTCAGCCTGTAGAAGAAAAGGCTCTGAAGAGACCTTAGAGCACCTTTCAGTACCTAAATGGGCTAGAAGTGGGCTGGAGAGGGACTTTTCACAGGGGCATGTAGTGACAGGACAAGGGGAAACAGCTTTAAACTGAAGTGGGAGTAGGTTTAGATCAGATATTTGGAAACTTTCTAGTGGAAAGTTTCTCCACCCTTGGCAGTGGGATTGGAATTAGATGGATCTTTAAGGTCCCTTCCAACCCCAATCATTCCATGCTTCTATGATTGTAAGTTTCTGTGATTTGGGGGGTTCATAGTTTACTGCCCTTATCCACTGGGATGGTTTTACTGCAGTTGTGATGGGCAACTGGCAAGAAACAGAGAAGCTGTGTAGCTTTTATTTGACTAATTGACGTTGCAGGAAAGCTTTGGAGAACATAAGCTTTCTTTAGTTTGTTTTTTTATTAATCCAAATTGAGCATTGTATTGACAGCTTGAACATTTTGAATGGATGTCAGTTAATTAACTACTGTGGCAGTGAGTTGACAAAAAACTGTTTCCTTTAACAAATAAACTTAAAAAGACCCTTAGTGCATCTCACTGCCTAACATAAATATCTACATAATTTCTAAGCCATCTATCAAACAAGCATCTGAATGCTAGCCACAGTTAAGCGAGCTACGTAAAAAATGTTAGACTATGAACACACTCATTCCATGACAGGAAACTTGTTTATTAATATAGGGTTTTTAAACACCACTCCACAAGTTAAAAGCTTTATGCACATTAAAATACAGCACATATTTCTACATTGGATTTCAACATATATTATTCAGCACTTGTTACCTAATAAAGCTTTACTTGTTTCTTCAGTGAATTTCTTATTCTCTGCAACTACAGATTTTTAGGTTTGGGGAAGGAAGAGATAATAATGACAGATCATAAGATATCTTAATTCTACCTCATGAAAATTTTTAACAATACTTTCCCTGTTATAAGGGCCTTAGAAAAAGAAAAATTCTCAGTTTCACTGGTAAAATCTTGAACATTCAATTTAATATTGAGCCATGTATTCTTTTTCCTTTCTTTTCTTCTCCTCTTCTCCTTTTTAGTTCTTGAATTTAGGATAATCAGCTCTGTTTCTTTCTTTATATTTGCGTTCTATTTTTGTAAGGGATGCTGTCTTGGAGCACTGATGTTCAAAACTGAAGGGTGCCAGACCCAAATCCCACGCTGTGTGGTAGTCTGGAAGATTATCTTCCACATTACAGTGATTAAATTAGACCAGACAGTACCACAGACCCTGATGTGCATGCAGTTAATGCTTTGAAAGGACAGAAACTGTTCCCAACAGCTTCAAAATTGTCCAGCACAGAGTAGCTGCTGTGTGGGCTTTTATCCTCCTACAGATAACGTCAAGCATATCTACTGCTGTGTGCATTCTGCAGCCTTGATAAGAGGAAGAAGAAAACTTTTCAGGACCACAAGACATAGCTAAAACTAGAGCTTTCTCTCTGGCAGATTTTTGGGATTAAAATAGTATTTTGTTAGTTTTATAGATATTGAGGCCATAAAAGCGTTGGATTGTGTTTTCTCTGGAGTTCCTACTAGAAAAGTCTATGCAGCTGCAATGCATTTAATAATTACATTAGTCTTAAACAACTAGAAACACAACCACAGTATGCAGTGACCTTAGAGATAGGACAGATAATTACTGTGCAGTGACAGAGAAAATTTCAGACAGCAAAGTTGTTGTTGTCTTTACTGTTAGCAGTGATAATGCAGCACATTTAAGTTATGTAATAGATTTATATGTCAAATTAATCTTTTCCTCAGCCCAATCCTAGGAAAGCACCCTTGTTTCTATGTACCCTCTAAAGTACATCTCTCTGTAAATCATCAGTCCATGTTATTATTAGTCTTCTACATTTACTCTGCAACATTATGGAAGGTGACTTAAGCAAAGTGACCTGAAGCACTGCAATACATTTCATGGACTTGAAAACACCACTGGAGGCAGAGGGAGGAAGCAATCTATTGCAAATGCCCACCTATTCTTTTTTCATTATTATTTTGTTTTGCTTTGCTTTATTGGTTTTGTCTGGGGTTTTTTTTAATGTAGTTTTCTCCTAAGTAGATGAAGGATCTTGGATGAAGAACAGGTTATGTACTCTCAAATTAAACACATGAAGCGAGCATAGCAGGAAGAGAAATATCTGTATTAGGCAGCTAAAATCCACAAAGAACCTGTCTTGTGACTGATGCTTTGTCTTGATCCCATGTTTTCTTTGGCAGTGAGGGCAACTTAAGTGCCCATGTTCCCAACAGTCCTCCCAACAATCAGATATACTCGCTTGAGGAGATTTAAAAGGTTTGGGGAAACTCTTTGCTGTTGTTTTGGGATTTTTTTTAACCAGCAAGGCTTCAGGAACCTGCTCAAGAGCCTGGCACCCCAGCCTGCAGTAGCACAGCTGAGGCAGAAGTTGAACAGAGATGTGGGAGAGAACAGAAATGGTCAAGGGAAGAAGAATGCTCAGCTGAGCAACATAAACATGCAGCTACACCAGAAGTCTATGGGTTCATTTTTGGCATCCAGTGCTTGGTCCTGAGGATGCCAACAAGTCCTGGAAATTCCTCTCACCCAGTGACTCCCTGCCTGTCCTCAAAGTCAGTGCTAATGTGGCACAGCCACCCTGGCTCAGGGACGAGGATGCTGTACGAGAGCTATACAGGATGAGCTGCTGGTCCCTCCTGCTTCCTTTTTGCTCCAGAGTTGCATTTACACTCAGGTCCTTGCCTGAGCTATTGTCCATGTGTCTTTACTGGCTGTGCACCTTGCTGATCCTGACCTTGATTTATTTCCAGGTTGTCCCTGGACCTATCCCATCCCTATGGACCCACAGAGTGATCTGGACTGGAGCTGACCCTGGTACTATCACTGGACCTGTTCTGCTCTTCTTGCTGGGGTCCCACAGGGCTGCATCCTGTGTGTGTGAGGGCACTGCCATGGTGTCACCCACACACACAGCTCTCCACTGCTGCTGGTGCATCTGGCTCTGTTGTTCCCTGATATCCTCTTTCCCAACAGCTTCAACAGATGCAGCAGGTCTAAGTTACATCTTCTGAAGGCCTGCTCTTCTCTGTGCACTCCTTTCCTTTACCCACAAGCTATGCTACTTTTCTAACTCTTATAAAGCCCCTCATTCAGCTATAAAGGCAACTCAAATAAATCATTGGTTTTAACAGCTTGTTTTGTTTTATTTTGGCTTGGTTTGGCTTGGTTTAACCTTTGGTGTGAGGGACAAGATAAAAAGGAGTTATTAAGGCCAGCAAGTCACTTCTTAGATCCCCTTAGCTGCAGTGAGAACATTCATTTAAGGCTGAATGCAGGTATGCATTCATACCTGCACTCCTATGCAGGTATGAAAGTTCTTTAGTCCCTAACCCAGCTTAGTCCTTAATCACAGAAATTAACTGAAGGAAGAATGACTGAATTTATCAACTGATGATTAAGGTACTTCTGTTCAAATTAGTATTTCATTAGTTATTCAAAATAGATCAGCTGCTACAAGAGCTCATAAACTAACTCCTTAATACACCTAGGTAGAAGGTTAGGGCAGTGATACATAAGCAAAGACAGCTGGATTAATAAATGCTTCTGAAGAGAGAGAGCAAAGTCTTTTAAATTAAAAGTAAACATTATTTTCTCTTCTTTTTTTTTTCTGCCAAACCTCTAACTAAACTTGATTTAAACTCAAACTATTCTAGTCAAATTTGAAATTATATTATGCAGCAAATAAAAAAATCATTCATTTTCTGCTCTGTATTTTCAAGGTTTCAGTGTTGCTGCAATAATCCTTTGTAGATACTGCCCCCCCCCATAAGTGAGACTTTCCAGCAGTAGCTGCAGGTGGCAGCTGTGATAAACCATTGGCAAGGACTCTGGTACATGATTCCTTCTCAGGTAAGCTGAGGAAGTTATTTCCCCTGCCTCTATCCCCTGCTTTCCCTGCAAAAGATTTTTACAGGGGCAGCAGAGCAAGTAGTAAGTCTACTCCTGAGAGCAGGTCTACTCATTACCAAGGGAAGCAATTTAACTTCTCACATATTTCTGTTTTAAACTTCCATCACCAAGCAAACATATCCCTTGAGGAGCTCAGGCAGTAAATTCAACTGGAGTTGGTAACTGGGTTCATTATCTTTCCAGTGTTGTTCCAGACTGTTCCCAAGTCCAACACAAATTCTGTAGGTAGGGTAGGATAATTTCACACCATCAAGTAAGGTAGCTAAGAGAAGTTAATGCTCTTCATGTGAGATGGACACTGATCCCTCTGTCTAGTCCTAGATAGTTTTCAGTGGTGTTCAAGTTAGTTATTCTTAGTTTGCATGGCAAGGACTTGGGGACTTCCCAGCCCTTGTGGACAACCACCAGACTTTCAGCTGAGGTTGCTGAACAGCATAAACCAGAGCAGATGATGACCTTGTACTCTCTGATGTGCCAGCACTTTTTCTTGAATGACTGGAGAATAAGACAGTTCACAGAGTCAAAGCAGCCCTTTAAAAATAATAAAAATAAATATTTTAAAAAATATGTTTGGAGGGATTTTTCTCTCTGAACTGTTTCATCCTGAAGTGCATAAGGTGCAGGTGCCAGTGAAAGAAAAAGAATGGAAACAACTTTCAGGAGCTGCCAATAAAGGCAGAACCATGGACACACTGACTTAGACTGACTGAAATTGTCACAGGATTGTCCCCTCTGGGGACAGTAATTTCCAGCTGCAGGCACTAGTCTCTTAAAAAAAACAGTACTTCAGTCACTTGTGATTCTGTGACCATAACCTGAGGTTAATGGCTGACATTAACTGAGTCATGGTTAATGTCATAACAGAGCTGGCATTCAGTGTAAATGACAGCAATTTTAGGCAATGTGTGTTCGAGGCAAGTAAACATTTCCGGACCAGGTCTCGATTAAGTTTCTTGTTTGGTAGCCATGATAAAACACCCTCACATATTTATTAATGAGGCTGATGGATATGAGCATTAATGAAAATGGACAGGTAGGTAATGAGGGAGGTACATTCAGAACATAGGATTAAAGTGAGGTACAATTAAAGTTCAGCTCCCTAGTCAAACACAGGCTCCTTTGGGGCCCTGAGTAAATCATTTATGCACAGCCTCTCAGTTTTTAAAGAGATGATAATAATATTCATTATCTTCACGCATACATCTTGAGAGTATGAGCAGTTTTGCTTTATTTTTTTCCTTAATTCTCAGAAGTGCCCAGTAGATTACCAATATCATGATTACAATACTGGGCAGAGCTGGAGACAAACAAATGCTGCATAAGTTTTTTCACAGAGCTCTAATAACATATTGCAGACATCTTTAGCCCTTATCAGTTGTGCTATTCCACTCTAAGCCTAAGACAAGCTGGCAGGAAAATATCTGCTACCTGTAGGAGTGATGCCACATCATGAGACAATTTGTGCCTCTCTAACGCAGAGCTGCCTTTAAAGACCACATCTCTGGGAGTGACTTGAAAGACTCACAGACAATGGCAGCACAAATGTCAGATATCCTGTAAAGGAGAGACCAGAATACCTATCCTACCAAAGGCTGCAAAACAGAACCAAACAATGCAGAGAAATTACAGGATAAGGAGAGGAGGGAGGGAGGGAGAGAGTCAGTGAGAGGGAGAGAAACCACTACATCAAGCCATCTGGATTAAAACCAGATCCATCATTCTAAATTGGTGCTTGAGTGCTGAGCAAATGAGCTAAAGGAAGAAGAAAATCAGTGTGTTTGTATAGCTGCATCGTAGGGCATCAAGGAAGTGCTGGTTTACATTCTAGGCAGAGGAAAGTCTGTGCACAATCTATTATCTCTGGCTGATATTATGAAGCTGTTACTAAGAAGTGAAGTGTATTTTGGGATATCCCCATGCACATGTACTGCTGACCAAGGTCTGCATTACAACCTATCCAGAACTTCGGCAGCAGTTAGTAATTAAATCTTAATGGTTATCTGCTGAGATGAAAACACTTGGGACAGAAGAAACTGAAGTTTAAGAGGCTCACTACTCCATAGAAACTGAGTTTGGAGCCAGGAAGGGTTACCACAGGCAAAATAAAGATACAGAATGCAGGGGGGAAAAAAAAGGCAGGGAGATAGTGAAGGAAGTAAAGAAAGAAGATCCCTGTGGACAAGCCAAACAGGAGTTAACACATGAGCTGCAGAAGCAGCTTAGGTTGTCACAGAATGGAAAGAGACTCACACTGGGAATATAAAGAGGAGTTGTTATTTTAGGCAGGTTTGAAGATTTTCTTGCTCTATTTAGCAGAGAATAAAGATAATTTGTTTACAGCACCACATGCACCTGAGAAATGGGTTGCAGCTCAGCATGTTCATGCTAGATAAAAATTGGGAAAGGGTAATCTGAAGTAAGGACAAATCTCAAGGACTAAAGCTAATCCTAAAACTATACAGATTTTGTTCAGATTTCAAGGCTTAAGGCACACATATTCTAGTGTCTGGTCAATGTCTAGCCAGGCAGCTTAGCCAGATCTAAGACACAGGGGCTATTTATAGATATACATGCCTTAAACAACTGAGTTTGTACCTTGCCTTGGTATAGCATCTAGTGCAACAGAACTGTCCCCAGACCATGCTTCTTTGTGTACCAAAGTCTGTCCAGGAAACAGGTGAATCTCTGTAGACAGCAATCCATTTCTCTTCTTTCATAGCATTTTCTCCACAAGTAATCTGGTTTTTGGTGATAAACCTGATGGCCATCTTTTAAATGCAAAAAACATTAAATGCATTTCAAAAACTTTTTTTTGCTTTGTTTTGTTACATCTGCAGCATTATTCCAACTGGAGTGAAACTGCTGTCAACTCAGGTGCTTAGACTCAGCTGTCTGAGAAGAGGTCCTGCAAAGTTCACAGCTCCAGGAACAACAGTGACATCACAGAATAGCTGGGGTTGGAAGGGACCTCTGGAGTTCACTTAGTCTAATCACCCTGCCAAGGCAGGGTCACCTAGAGCAGGTTACACAGGAATGCAGCCAAGTGGGCTTGGAAGGTCTCCAGCAAGGGAGACTCCAAAAATGGGAGGGAAGGTGCTATTGAAAAGCACCTCGCTCATCAACCATGCCAGTCTATGACTGGAAAGAGATGTGAAGGAAATTTTTTTCCCACAAGGATATAATTACCTTTGTGAAATGGAGCAATTACTGCTACAGATTTTTTATTTTACAGTCAAAATCTGGTTGAAATTACCAGCAGGTTTGAAAGTTTGAGAGAACACTGGTGCACACTGCAGCCACATAACCTGTACTGTCTTAGAAATCTGGATTCAAATATCTTGAAATTACCCTCTCAAGGATGTACATAGAATCCTAATTTGTATTTTTTCTTCAGTTGGACGTGTATCAAAATAATCTGTTATATGGTAAAGATTGCTGGCTTATTCCTTGCTCTAGTTTCTATTTCATTTTGCCTACTAAGCTCAAGGAAAGCTCAGACCACTTACAGCAGAAGCTGAAAAACATCAGGTGTTTCACTATCCTTTGTCAAACTTGCTTAAGGAAGAAATAGTTAATGCCATACCCCAGACTAATCCTGCATTCTCAGGAAAACTCTGTTTGGTGATTTTCAGAGATGCGGAAAGGAAAAAAAATACTTGATACTTAAAAAAAATACTTTGAGCAAGTCAGTTTTTCACTTAAAAATCCATTACTTCCTTCAGAAAGCAGCTCTTAAAATCAAAAGAAAAATCAGCTTCTAAAATCAAATTGGAGACAGACCCTGCTTCTGAACCTGTCATCTTGCAATATCTCAGAACTGAAAATCCTTGCAGCCCCAGTCATCATATCATTCTAGCTCGATTCCCTCCGGAAGCAAGGCTTGAACAGTTCCACTGTGTACAAGTGTGTGTATGTACACATTTGAATCCTGTGGCTCACCTCAACTGTGAAGAAAGGTAAAAAGTGCAAAGATAATTTTCTACTAGTTTCTCATAAACTGGCAGCAGAAAGAAACTCTCTGCATGTTCTGGTGGATCTGAGAGACCACTTCCAACATGAAAGCTGACTTTATCAGACTTTGAGTAATCCATGCTGCAGGACCACTGCAGCAAAGATCCCAATCAGAGCTCCTGAATAATTAGAAGATACAAAATCATTAGCAAGAAGTCCAGCACTCTCAGAATAACTTGTTAAAAGTCAAATAGCTCCATAAATATACAAACAGTTTGAGCATCCTCTGCTTCCTTTCCCATTGCAGGCTGGAATACTGCCAGAAAGAAAAAATAGATGAAGACCAAAAAACCAATATAAGAACTTCAAGCAGGTTCCACATTTGTGCTTTTGTGATTTGAAACAATGTGGTGCTCCCAAATGTAAATAAACATATTTTTAGCACTATGTTTTATTTCCTTCCTCCCAAATGTGATATAATAGTAAATGGTCAGAGCCTATAAAGCACGTGCAAACTTTGGAGCCATAGGGAAGAGCATGGGGCTACTGGAAACTGCTGGTCAAATTACTTTGTTTAGAAAAATACATCGCAGACAGATGCATGACTCATATCCACTGCCATCTGTTAGACGGAAATAAGCCATCTTTGCCTCATTAAGGTAGAAAAGATCCTCTTTTGTAGTCAAAGATGACCTACTGACCTGGACCCCAACAGCTCAGATCAAGCAGGTGGGACAGTTGATGGTATTAGGATAATTTCCTTGCCACTCTCAAAAATTATAATTTAACCAAATTTCCAACCTCTCCTGAAATAATACCTCCAGGTCACAGCATTAGGATTCATTACCCTCCCTTCTGTCCTTGGTTGAAGGCAACTAAATGGCACAAACTGTAGCAGAGCATTCCTAATCACAATAAATCCTCATCTCTCCTGGAGCCTGGTGAAAATCCCCCGGATATGGGATTGATGTGAGGTGGGATGCATAACATCTGTGAGGCCTAAAGACCAACTCTGTGGGTATTTCCAAGGTGTCAGCATCCAGACAGCAGGTAAAACTGTCAGCCCCCATGAGGAACAGAGCCAGAGGATCACCTGCTTTGCAGCTCTCAGCCAAACTAGGGACTTCCAGGTGCTCCCTGCAGCCATGGAGCCACAGCAGTGCTCCTGAAGGGGTCCTGCCAAATGTGTGCCCCCTGCGAGAACCACTGACCATAGGGAGGCCATGGGCTGACCGCACAGAGATGGCTCTTGCATCCAAGAATTCAAATTCAGATTCCAATAAGGGCATGTTGTGCTTGCAGTCTGTGTGGGTGCGGGCTAATTTTGTGTGTGTGTGTGCACAAACTAGAAAGGGTTCTATTTCTTGACCTTTCTCAGTCCCAGCACCATGTTATCACTTTGGGGGAAAAAAATGTAACACAAGAAGAGTGCTCTTGCATGCACATGTCCAGCAAAAGTGCTAACAGCAACTGTAAGCTGGTAGAACTACAAAACAGTCAAATATATGGAGAAGGATGAAGTTAAGGTTTCTATTCCAGAATTTCTCTACTTTCCATTTGTGGACTCCGGTTCTGAGCACACACTGCAGGCTGAAATGCTAGAAAACACAATGGTTGAGCTGGGACAATCTCAAAATTATGGACTTTTCTATCATCACAGGTATAACATTCAGTTTTCATAACATCAAATGGCTTCAGAAAGGGAACATACATTCTGTTGTTGCAATTTCTACCAAGATTATCTCCCCCTAAAGATCAATTTCATCACCATGGCCACACTACAAAGATTCCTTCTGTCTAATTCACAAATAAAACAATAGAGTCATTATAAAGAAAAGGTATCTAATCTTTGCAGTTTATAACAATTTAAATGATGAAACATGAATCTTCCCTCTTTTCTCTAAGACTTGTGAATTATGAGACCAAAACTTTTCTCTCATTCCCCACCCTCACCAACCACCATCTCAGGAAAAAAAAATGGTTTATACCTGCATTTTACAAAACACCTGAGCTGTGCTGGAGTGTGTCTGACTTGATGCAAACAAGCAAGCACAGCATGATGCCTACTTCCTAGCAGCGTACAGCCTAATTAGATGGAGACCCAAAAGTTCTTGTCAACTCCTGCACCAGGGAAACTTCTTTCTAGCTCTTCACAAAGCAACAGCATTCCTGTGATGCCTTAAGTTTTAGCTTTCATATTTTTCAGATTCTGTACTGTCTTAGTGTGTAACTCTGAACTTCATATAAAGTGTTAGCAAGTTCTCTTCACTGTTTAGTTAGATGAAAAAATCCTTTTCCAGCCATGAGAACCAAGGACACCATTGCAGCTTCAGGCCCAAAAAGTATAAACAACAGAGAACTGGGGAGAGCAGTCTGGGAGGACGGGACTTCATAACCTGAAGCTGTAATTAGAAATTAACCTCAACATGTAAATAGACCAAAACTTATAAAAGCGTGAAAACTTGCATTTTCCATCTTGCATCCATCTTGGGCAGAGCCATGGCCAGGCTCTTGTACTGCCCAAGGTGTGTCCTTTGAAGCCCTTTTAATAAATACCTACTTTATTCCATTAACACTGTCTAGCCTCTGTTATAGGTAGCCCTCTCAAGGCATCACCTGTACAGCACAAAAGCAATTAATTAGGACCTCCATAAGTATGGGAAGAATGGTTAAAAGGTTTTGAAAGCTCAATATTGCATGCAAAGATATTGAATACAGCAGGAGCCTAAATGTGGTTGAGGGTTTTGGGATTTACACCTTGCCTAGGCTGGAATTTGGGAAAAAAATGGGATGTGAATATCCCAGAAAAGCTTGATGTTTTTCAAATTGAAAGCCCTACAAAAATGTTTGAAGAATTGCGAGGGACAGTTTCACTTTTCCTTTACTGTCCATCAGACCTTTCCCATTATTTTCTGTCAGAAGGTGAAGAGAAGGGATAGAGATGAATAAAGAGGCACTGTGGAAAACACATTTATTTGTTTTGTTTTACAAAATTGTAATCTTGTTAGAATTTGCATAATTTTAATTAGGCATAGACAGAAGTCAGAAGCTGGCTTCCAGCTGTGCCTGTGCGCTTGCAGGGACATGCTATACCTGCTAACCATGGGGGATTTGCACGTGTGTGTGTTTAGAAATGATCTGCAACATTTTTGAAGCCTTCTTTCTCAAGTCTGACATCCCTGCAATGATATCCAAAACAGAGGCTGAGTTAGCCTGAACCTGGCAGGACATGTCAGTGAGATGGATGAACGCTATCTTGGCTTAGATGAAAAATCCATGACTGATATCGGGAGGAGACTTCTTTATGAACTCCTATACTGATTGCTGATACCAATACTAATACTCTTTTTCACCATTATTTTCCTTATTATAAAACCTCTCATTTTCTTCATCTTGTAGTGTTTGGGGTTCACTGTTCCAGTGCTGAGCTTTTTTCTTCCATGTAAGCATAAATTGTTGCTGGCTGACTGCAGTCACATCTTTAAAGCTCACTTCTGCAACTGCAGAAAGAGCTAACTGCTCTGAATACCTGATGTTCATGGGGGTTTAGGTCTAAACTGGTTTTCTAGCCCTTTAGGCACAAACATTTGAAAATTTTGTTCCTAAGAATGTCCTTCTGGTTGAATAATTTTATTCATAGAGTTTGGAGTAGGTTTCTTTTTTTCTTCTTCTTCTTCTTTTTTCTTTACTTTTTTCTTTGTTTTTTTTCTTTTTCTTTTTCTTTTTTTTTTTTTAATTATATAAACACTTGTGAGTGTATGTGAAATGCTACTGCTGTAGAAAGTGTGACATACAGTCTAGTGCAACTTATCAAATCCAGACTGTCTGGCAGTCAATTTCCAGCACATCATGTTTGTCTCATGAGCTGTGACTACGGCCCATATCGTTTTGATTTCTAGATCTCGTGACTGACCACATACAGCTGCTGTTTACAGAACTGTCATATTTAGGCAGAGGGTGTTAAAGCAAACCTTCTTATGCTATAGAGATTAGCTTGCAAGAGTTTAATCAGGGAAATAAAACAGGAGCAGACTAGAAAAGATGTCTAGGTACTGCAAAAGCTCTGTGTTAAAAAAAGGAATAAGTGCATATACAATACACCTACACACTCATACATAGACAGGTGGGTACAATTATATACTTAGGTGTATATATAGAAGCACACTTCTATGATCATTGAAAAAGTAACATTAATTGTAACCATGAATTGTATTCAGTAAATAGCATTCATATTCAGGTTACACTCTGTCAATTAAGAAAGTTGTTCCAATATATTTTGCTGTCAAAGACATATAAATCTCACTTGCAAGCAAATCCTTCTTCTATTTAAGAAAATAATTAAGAGCTGCTTCTTTAACTGAACTCTTTTTCTGCCAACCCTTTTATAAGAGAAGGGTACAGTAAGTATCCTAAACTAAGAATTATAGATGATGACATTCTCTTTCATTATCTGGGATAATAAGCAATTTTCATTCCTTGGAAACAGGCAGACTACAGCAAGCTTCAGCAAATAAAAAGATGCATAATAGATGCTAGAATCATATAATGTTTCTCTTAATTTCAGGGTTTTTATGGATGACAAAGTTACACTGTGGATTTAAGATTATTTGGAACAGAAAATAAGAGATCTTGCAAGTAAGATCTTTAATTTGATTTTAGAAATATTATTATGCTTTCAAAAAATGATACTGTCTTACATGTACTGTCAGAAGAGGTATTGAAATTTGAAATTCTGGAGGTGTGCATTTGTTCCTTTTTAGCTGATTATAAAAGCATCTGAGACTCGGACTCTTCACCTGAAATAAAACAGTGTCTTTAGCAAGGAAATTTGATAAAATATCCCTGAGAAAATTGCTGATAAACATCAGCAAGAATTAAATAGAAAATAATTCACTGGAAATGGATAGATGGAAACAGCTAGTGTTGATTATTCTTATAAGTCTCTTACCCCTTGTATAAATTGGCCTTAAATGGTAGCTTAGTTAGAGCCAAACTGACAGTCTAAGAACATCAAGATGACAACTCATACACTGTTACTGCTTTTAGAAGAAGACAGTAACTAATTTTAAAGGGGTACATGTTATACAGACTTTCTGGTTTGTCTCTCAGAGCTGGTTAATTTCTTCTTCTAGCCTATTTCTGATGCAAGCCCAAATTCAGAAAAGGATTTACAATTCATTTTATATATATGAACAGCATCCTTTGAAGGACATATTTCGTTTCTTTAAAGGAAGGAGAAGGCTAAAGGACTAGGAATGGATTTACCAGAGTAATAAAAATGTCACATCAGTGTTTTTCTCCACCCTCACAGCAACCCCTGATAAACACCCTAGTGCCATCTGAAGCTGTATGCATGACTCCAGCTGTGCTTTTCCTCAGCTCCATGCATAATGGTGGCTTCTCAGTACTTCTCTGATTTGAGACATTTGTTCTTTTGTCTTCTGTGGTAAAATTGCAGGATGTGCTTCCTCCCTCTGGCTTTGCAGCCACAAGTTGACACGTAGAAGAACTCAGGCATCAGGTAAATTTCAAGACACACTGTCACCAACATGAAGAGACACCATTCAAGACCTTTTCTGCATTTCAGAGAACATGTGCTTAAATGACATTTGCCCATTACCTAAATATCCCAGCAACAAGTGAAGAAACCCTGTCCCCTTGTTCCCAAACATGTATGCCCACATTACATGAAGCCTGTCATATGAGTTTAAATATTATTTGCAGACATAAATAATAAAAAAGGCAAAAAGAAAAGAGAAGCCACTCAATAACCAAAGGATAGAAGGCATATTTCACTTGGAAACAGGTGTCAAATTAGATAGGGGAGGAGATAGAATGGATCCAGGAACAGGATCAGCAGAGATGAAAACTCTGGTCAAAAAAACAGTAAATACTATAAAAGCTATCAGATACACTGCTTCTAGTGGTGACAAAGATAAAATGAGTTGGTATTCATTTCGCATGCATCTTATGGTTGTTGCACACTTAAGAATCCATCCCTCTACTCAATCATATTTCTTTTGAAACACAATTTGTTTAACAACTGTTTCCTACTTTTTTTTTCCCAAATAGATGGAAGTCTAAAATTCATCAGAATATAGGAGCTATACAGACTTCAGTTTATAATATGTTCTATTAAAACACAATGATTTTTTGGCTTTGAAAATTCACTGGGTGTTTAATTATTGTTTGAAGTAGCTAAAGGGAATCTAAAGGTCTACTCTCAGGAAAAGTTGTTCCTTTGTTGCTGTCAAATGGTAAAGGACACTAATAATGGAGTATTAAAACAAAAAAAAATTGACGACAATGAAAATACATACACCTCTTTTATCCAAACTCAAATGCTGCTTGTCACTTAGCAGGAAAACAAATTGCAGTACTCACAAAATATTTTCTTTAGTGGTATGATGAAGAACCTTCTTTCCAAAGGCAGATGACTGGGATAAACATTTATTCTGGTGAGCCTAGTGTAAAATGCCTAGATTCTTTAGAGAAGCATTAAACAATTAAATAGACTTTCTTTTGAATTTGAAAAACTAGAAGACAGCTTAGAGTCTGTAGCATAGTAGCTGCAAAATAGGACTATGTCACATGTAGGTGATAAACTGAAGCTCAAAACGGGAAACCTTGTGTTTGAAGCATTGGCATTTACTTGCACAGCAGTGGCTTACACAGCATTCTGATACTCAACACCACATCCTTAGCTTGTGTAAAGTATTTGGAGGATTTGAAAGACCAGAGCTCTGACTGATTTTATTCTTCACACCTGCAGGGCTGAGATCACAGAGAAGTAGCAACATGGCTCCTATGGCCAGAGTGTTGGAAGGGAAGGATGCTTTAGGAAGGACAGGCAGAGGAAACAACAAAGTGTCACTCTCTACATCAGTGACCAGCTGGAGTGCATAGAGCTCTGCCTTGGGATGGATAGAACACAAGAGAGAACTTGTGGGTCAGGATCAAAGAGAGGGCAGGGGCAGGTGACTTTATACTGGGCGTCTACTACAGGCTGCCAACCAGGAAGATTGAGTGCCTGGACAGATAAGAGTAGCCTCAAATTTACAGGCCTAAGGGGGAACTTCTTTTGGAGTGTCAATACAGCAGGTCAGTCAATCCAGAAGGCCCTTGGAACACAGTGATGGTAATTTCATTCTCCAAGTGACAGAGGAACCAAAGAGGAGAGGTGTTGTGCTGGACCTTGTTCTCACCAACAAGGAGAGGGACTGGTGGGGAAGGTGAAGCTCAAGGACAGCCTTGGTAGCAGTGACCATAAATTGGTGGCATTTGAGACCCTTACAGCAGTGAGGAGGGCTCACAGCAATCCTGGACTTCAGGAAAGCAGACTTGGGCCTTTTCAGGATTTTGCTTGGTAAGATACCAGGAATGAAATCCCTGGAGGAAAGATTGGCCCCAGAAAGCTGGTTAATACTCAAGAATCACCTCATCCAAACTCAGGAGCAATGTATCCAAACAAAGAGAAAGTCAGGCAAAATCACTAGGAGGCCTCTGTGGATGAACAAGGAGCTCCTGGACAAACTCAAACACGAAAAGAAAGTTTAGAGAGGGTGGAAGCCAGAACAAGTAGCCTAAGAGGAACACAATGAAATTGTCTGAGTTACTAGAAATCATGTTAGGAAAGCTAGAGCCATGACAGAATTAAATCTGACCAGGAATGTCATGGGCAACAATAAAAACTTCTACAGATATGCCAGTGATAAAAGAAAGATTGCTGCTTGTCTCCAGAAGGAAATGGGAGACCTGGTTACCTGGAATATGCAGAAGTCTGAGGTACTCTAGGATTTTTTTTTTGCTCAGTCTTCACTGGCAAGTGCTCCAGCTACACTGCCCAAGCTGAGAAGACAAAGGCAGGGATTTGAGAGAATGAAGAACTTTCAGCTGTAGGAGAAGATCAGGCTCAAGAATACTGAAGGAACTTGAAAGTGCACAGTGTGACCAGAAGGTCATGGGAGACAATTCTGTACTTGTACCCTGCTCTCGTGAGACCCCACCTGTAGTACTGTGTCCAGCTCTGGGGTTCCCAACAAAAGAAGGATGTGGACCTGTTGGAACAAGTCCAGAGGAGGGCCATGCATATGATCAGAGGACCAGAACACCTCTCCTGTAAAAACAGGCTGAGAGTGCTGGGGCTATTCAGCCTGGAAAAGAGAAGATTACCGTGAGATATTATAGAGAAATTGTGAATGTTCCATGTCTGGAAGGGTTTAAGGCCAGGTTGGATGGAACTCTGAGCAACCTGGTCTAGTGGAAAGTGTCCCTGCCTATAGCAGGGAAGCTGGAACTAGATGATCTCTAAGTTCCCTTCCAATTCAAACCATTCTATGATTTTATGATTCTATGGGAAGTGACTGGTTTTACAATTAAGTCATTCCAAAACTTTCAGCTTCTGCAGCAGTTAAGATCTGTTCTTTATTCACCAGGTAGGGCATAGTCTTCACACCTAGACTAACATCTAAAGGGAAAAGGTATCAAACAGCACGACTGAAAGCACTGCTAATCATTTATGCATACTGTTTGGAAACAATTCTCCGGTCTGAAAAGTGCTTTTCGAATAAATACAGACCAAGGAAATGTAATCATCAAAAAGGACTTAGACATCACACTCTTCAAAAGGAACAAATTATCATCATGACATGTAATAGCTCTTGAACAACATTCACATCCCTGTCAGGGGTTTTAAAAGATTGACAAAACGGGATGTGGATATTAAATTTTTTTTTCTAAAAAAAATACACATGCATGATAACAGTTTCCTGGCAAGCTGAACTTCACAGTTTTTGTCATTTTTTTACAGGCTGTCTTGATTTATAGGAAGTGTTATCTCCAGTATGCAAGCTACAGTGCAAGGGGAACTGCTGTCTCTGGCCATACACAACTGACCCAATTCTTTAAACGTGGAGATTAAAAGCAAAGACCCTGGAAAAGATAATGTTAACCCCCATATCCGGGTTCTGAAAGCTTCACAGCACTCTCAAGTTATGAGTCCCAGAAGCCAAAGCTTCCCTGGGACTAATCTTTCCCTTTAGTATCTGTTAAAAAAAGAATGAGACCATTTCTGGAGGCTGTTTCTTTCATTCCATATCCTGAGGCTGAAGCCCTGGGTTTGCCCAGTGAGCCCTCTGGCACGCAACCTGGGAAGAGGAAGAACTATGGGAAATTCTCTCCTCCCTCTGGGAGACCACCCACACAAGGTTGCCCTACTGATCTGAGGTTGAAAGGCTGTCGTTCACTCTTCTGCCACAGAAGTGTGTCCCAAAAGTCCCACCAGCAGTCCCAGAGCTGGCTGGTTCCTCCTCCGCAGCTTCAGGCAGCGTGGGAGACAGGCCACCATGCCATGGCCTTGCTCCTCCCTCAGGCAACTTCGTGCTTCTCTTTTCTGTTTGTTTGTTGGCTTTTTTCCCAGTACCAGGGCCAGGTCTGAGTTGTCAGCAACTTATCACAAGAGAAATATTGGGCTTCACTTCTCCTACTCCCACCCCGTCTGCTTCTGCTCCTCTGCCCTGGTTCCCAGTGAGAAGAGGAAGGGATGGAGAAAAATGAGGGTTTTTTACATGTTCAGTGCTCTGACCTTTGCTGCAAGCTTTTTTTTTTTTTTTTTGCTTGAATCATGTGGATAAGGTACCAGCACAGTGTTTCTCTCTACAGTGGTGGCCAATGCCTCAGACCCATAGACATCCCCCTCCCACCTCAAACTGAAATCTGCATGCAGCATACTGAAGGTCACAATAATAACAATGGATATATTCCTCAGAATCAGTTTTCAAAGCACAGAGAATGAATGAAATCCCCATCTGTTGCTTTATATCCTGCTGTTTTAATCCCCTGAATCACTAGCAGTGAGAAAGGAAGTGCTGGACATGTGAGAGAGCCATCCCAACTCCTTTCTGCCACACTGCCACGGCTGCAGGAAGAAAAGCCACTCAAGCTGAAAAAGAGGCTGGTGCTTACAGAGAAGTCTCTGTGAGGAGTTCTCATCTCTGGAAAGGACTCACTGGTCTGAAATAGCTTGGGACTGTTGATCTCCAGGGTGTGCTACCAGAAGCATTCCTCTGCTCATACCAGTGATGACCATGACATCTTCAGAAAAAGAATTTGTGCCAGCTCTGTAACAAGTGAGGGGAGAATGTGGTCGCCTGCTGTAAGTGTTGACAGCAAATTGCCAGGTTTTCTTACTTTGTCTTTATATTTTGTATTGAAAGAACCTTTGTGTACATCCCAAAAAGGTGACGTATATACGCAGACAAGTGGTGACTGTTGTGCCTTGGTTTTTCCCTGCCACCCTCCTGTGATGTCACTTACTTTTCAGTTGTTATTTACTGGAATTGTGCAATAGGCCCATGTTTCCCTTGTGCAGGTATATCTGCAGCCTGGACACCACCTGTAGCCATACTTTCAGCTCAGCTTCAGCCTTTAGGCACTAGCAGCTTTTCTCTCTTTAGCAGGGCTGGGAACAGGTGTCCTTTGTTCACTTTGCTTTGGTGTGGAACCTGTGCTGCAGGGAGGGAGATGAAGGAAGGGGATGGAAGGGTGATTTAGAAGTGAAGTTGTTAAAAGGGAGACTGGTGTCTCCTCTCAGTCCCAGGTGGATTTCCTTTTGTTTAGTCTAACAGAAGAGAATCATATTTCCTGCTCTGCATGAACAAACAAAAATATAAGAAAACAAAACCTCTCAACAAAGGTATTGAGAGTTGTGGGCTTAGTGGGGAAAAAATGAAACAGGAATAAAAACAGCCCCCCTCACAATCCCAGCTTCCTTGGATGGCACAAAGCATCATAAACAAAGTTCTACAGCTAATACAGTGCTGATATGCAGGGATATACAGTACTGCCCATAAAATTAGTCATGTGTTATTGCACAAAGTGGTGTGTTCCATAAGAGCTGCCTATTTAGCAAGCTTGATCAAGAACATTAAATATGAAAATAAGAAAAAAACATTTAACATTGTTGAAAAGTAATTAAAAATATATTTCACCATATGCTTCCCTGCCATTACTTCAATTCAGCAAAACAAATGCCTGGAGCATTTATTATCCCCCATCATTTTTTAAAGAGGCCTAATGTTTCCACTTGGCACAGGAGACACACAGATAAAATGAATCAGCCCTGAAATGAATTGTGTGAAATGCATTTGTCTGAATTCAAAAAGCTTCTCTGTAGTCAAAAAAATGCAGAAGTATTTCCAGTCTCTCAAAACACATATCTGAAAAATAAACATTTTTTGCTGGCTTTGTATTGCAATCTTTGACACAAAGGCAAAAATTCCTTTAGCTTTATTAGGGTTCTGCTCCAGTTGGAGTCAGTTTTACAAAGTTCAGGTTACTAACACAGTTCCTAAACAGTCTCAGTATTAAAAAAGCAAAACAAAATTAAAAAAAAAAAATTAAACATATAAATAAAGTGCAACACTACATCAAAAAGCTTTCAAAGCACAACTAAACTCTCGAGACTGAGTTCATCCACTGCGCAATTATGCTGTTTCCTGCACTGTGATGCCAGGAATAAATTTGACCACAGGGTTTTAAAAGATAGATTATAAGCAATTTTATTTTAATTCATGGTGGACAGAAAAAAAAAGGTATCTTCTTTCATAAGTGATGATTCAAAGAGCAGTAGTTAGCATGGCTGCATTTTGAGATTTATTTTTGAAAGTGATGTATCTCTGGCCAGTTAAAGGCAGGGAGGGGAGGGCAGATATTATTCTTCAGAAGAATAATGGATTAATAAAACAGCCACTTTAAAAAAAGTCCTTGTTTGTGTCAAGTGATAGGAACAACCATAATTAATGAAAATAATTTATAAACACAGCTGGATAAAGATGTTCATGCTGTGTAGTTGATGTGGTAGTTTATTCATTACTGGCACTGAAACACACGCTGTGTCTCTTTGTCTTTACACCCACTCCTTTTGAGCGTGTGAAACTTGACCCACCAGCCTGGATACCAAAGCTCTGCCATGCAGGACAATTCACTGGCACTGACCTGGCACGTAGCTGTGAGACAAGTGACCTGAGACAGAAATCAAACACAGCAGATTCTTCCTGGGTGACCGGAGGCAAGGAATGCATTGGAAGTGATGTGAGAAAGCCCTAGGATGCCCTGAAATGGTCTGTAATAGTCCCTCCCTTCCTGGGAGCAATGAGGGGAGACAGAAGCAACTGAGGAGGAAAGAATATATTACATTAGTCCAAAATATCTGGCTTTTTCTGTCACTTCATAGAAAGAGGCACAGAGAAAAATGTGATAGGAATCAAGGAAATGTGGATATGGGCTTTGGGTATTTTAGTAGACTCAGCAGGGGCAAACTTTGCCATGGTACCACATAGTCCATAGCATGTTTTTGATAGCAAATAACATGTCTTTCCTTCTCCCTTCTGCTATTCCATCCAATATTTCAGTTCAAACACAACATTCTGTTCTCATTTGGAAAAAAAAAAAAAAGAAAAAAAAAAAAAAAAAAAAAAGTGCAGCACTGGCTTCAAATGACATCCACAAATGGAAAAGCTGGATTGAAATGTTTCAACTGAAAACCACGATGGAGCTTGGTAGCCTGGATACCTTGGAAACTCTCAAGTGAATTATTATCCTTCACTGCTGACCACCATTAAAGAACATGACCAGGAGAAATGTCTAAATATCATCAGATGCATAGTAAAATCATGATAGCTAACAGAACAGTGTGCTTTGCAGCAGATGCAATTTTGTTATGGTTCCACATGACAGAAGCTGGCTCTACAATTCAAACTCCACAGATGGGCTCGTTCAGCTCTGGAAGTCCCTTTTTAAGCAACACTTTATCAGGCAAGAGTACAACACTGATGCAGAGAGAAAAGGTGATGGAGCTGGGGAGTGTTACAGATTTCCACCTTTATCAAGGGGACCAAAGGCCTATGCTGATCAATGAATCCCATCAATACAGTAATGTATTGAACACAAGGGTTGTTTGTCCTTTACAAAAGAAAATAATCTGAGTTTGAATGAGCTTCTTTATCAATTCCAGCTCATTATTTGATCTACTCTTAAAAGTTTTGCTAGCATTACTGAGTGGAACAGGAGTATGAAAAGAAATCACACTTTAAACCAGAATATGGAGACTTAGTTCCTCAAAAAGCAGATTTTATTCTCTACTGAAAGAGGAACAGTTTTTCTAATGGAAGCTGCATTTCCACTTCAGAAACATGCTGGTGTCAATGGGTATAGCTATACTGCTAGACCATTGTAGATATAAATAACCCCTGTAAAACAAATTAAGAATTTAGGTAGAGATTCTAAGAAGTTTACTTAATGTTTGCAAACTGATGTGAGATCTCCAAGTGAAAGGAATTCTTAAATGCTGCTATGCTAACTACTAAAAAAAAGAATGTTTTACTAATTCAGTTAGCTGAAAAATCTTTCATTATTTTATTATGTCTAAAATAATCTATAATCTTCTAAAGACTCAGCGTGGTGGATTTGTAGTATAAAGCTGAAAGGCAGAGGAAGGAAAAATGTCAATAACACTCAGCATGGCCACTCCCCACATTAGCTGTGTATGCCTAGAAAAGGCATTTCCTACATACCAGCCCAGGGTATATGTCAAACATCCTAGGATATATGTCCCAAGGGCCTCTCAGTTTCCAGGACCCTGACATTCAACAGCACGAAACAGCATCATAACAATGCTGTATCTATTCCCCAATTACTGTGCACATTGTAGATATTAATGCAAGATCTGTTTTAATTAAAAAGTATTTTTAGCTACTCAGAATGACTGAAACTCACTTTTCTCCACAAAGGATGCATATTGTGTTAAGTATAATTTCACTCTATTTTGAGCTCAGAAACCATGCATAAGACTGTTGGTGTCCAGATTTAAAAAAATAAAAAAAATCTGCCTGAAAGAGAATGAATAAATAATTGTCATCTCCTGACAAACATAAAAGCAGAGGAGGAAACACATATGTGATTTGGAAACAGGATTACTCATAGATTCAGAAGTAATAAATCCAATTACCTTGCTTGATTCATCAATAAATGGGAAAGTAGTATTTGTTTTATTATCAAATTAAGTTATTCTTTGGAAGTAATCCACTTAAAATAATTGTTTCCTAGCATCAAGGAAAAGTAATCAGTAAAAAGGAACATAAAATGTCTTTCTACTGCTTTCTGTAAAAGGCTTTTTCACATTTTTCTGAGCACAAGATAAGTCCATTATAAACAGTGGAAGAGAAATTCAAGGAATCCAGATAAGTAAATGCTGCTTTTATAACATCTTTTGCTCTAACTATATGGCACAGTGATTTTAAAGCAAAGGTTCTCACACCCTAGATTCAGAATAAATGGTCTTCTGGGAACTCTGCAATTCAGCTACTGTTGAATTTTCTGTCCTCAGTGAAGCAATGTTGGTGAAACCTTTGACTGCCAGGGCTGAAGTATTCCCAAAAGCATCTTCTGCTCACAGGACATTACCCTCTGTGTGCAGACTATAAAAATATTGGCAAGACTGGTTCACCAATATTGGCGCAACAAATACAGGTTCACCTATCTCAGGAGTAATGGTTTAAGGACAGACTGAGGGAGATGGAAAAACCTACAGCAAGCTATCTGTTGTGGCTAAAATATACTCCTGAAATTTTCTGGCTTATGTGTGTGGAACCGACAAATGTATTATAAGGAGCAAAACAGAGAGAAAAATATTTTAAATCTTAACCTTTCTTTTTCTAAATGTCCTTTCTGCAAGGCAGCAATGTCCCCTACAGTCTTTGAACTCTCAGACAGTAAGGCATCTAGAACACTGGCTCATGTTCGGAGTTTGGTATACAAAAGAATAAAACATCCCTCTGCTTATTGAAAAAGAAATCATAAATCCCACCAATGCAGAAAAGGCTTTTATTTGTCATCAAGGAACTGATTCATCTCATGCAGAGTGAGATTCAAAACTTGGATTATAGAGATTATCTGGCAGTGACCAGAAGTTTTTATATTCACTCTTTTCCAGCAAGACTAAGAAGTTTTTTGTCCATCTGCTAGGGAAGCCTCCACTGTGTTTCTTTGTGAAGAGGTGAATCAACTTGCATTGCCATGATAGACACACCAGCACAGAGTTTAAGACAAAGCTGTGATTCACAGATGATAAATTAATTTTTAAATGAAAAGTTTTCTCACTTTGTACAAGTCACAGTCTGGAGCAGCCTTCTGATAGTGTAAGCTCCAAGCAAATGAACTGCTGTAAACAGTAACTAAAGGTATTGCTTTAACTAAAGATATTCCAATGTCTGTGGAAAGCACCGTGGTGTGAGAATCTGTTTCCATGACCCAGACACTCCTTTTTCCCCTGTATCCTATGCTCCTAAATTGCTAGGAGCTGCAGGGTTGTACCAGACCACAGCTCTCCAATGAAAGATGCCATTAACCCCTCAGATGTGCTGGTTGTTCAGCTTTCTACTCTTGCATATATTCAAGTTAGGACCTAGCAGAGTAATGGACAAGCCACTGAATCCTTTGGAGTTAATTATTTCAGCACAGCAATCTATTTCTGAGTGTCACTAATATTAATGTGGAGGTTGTATGTTCTTGTCTAGGACTGTATTTTTAGTTGGCAGACACCCATTTGAAGGCATAGTTGGCTGTCTAGGGTTGGAACAAAATGTCAAACCATCCAACATCTAAAAATATTAATATAATTGCATGCTGAAAAGTGATAACTGGGTAAGTAAATACAAATGGATGTCAGCTTCAAATTGTGGAATATGCTATTCTACTTTTTCTTGCAATTGGCATCAATCACTTTAATTTTTTAAGATTCAGTATCCAAATATTTTTTCATACAACAGTGAAATATTTTGGTTTAACTTTGAATACCATATGAAATAATGCATCTGAATACTTAATAACAACATATAAACAAACAACCAAGCATCCTAATACATTGTAATGTTTACAAATATTTACATATTATTTCAATAATAATTGTAGCTAAAAATACTAAGTTCAAAATCTCATTAAAAACTCAGGTGCTAGCATAAGGATTGTAATTACCACAACAAACATTATAGGAACATTATAACTGCACGTTCTGCTTCTGAGGTAGTTTAATCCCACAGTTCCTTTTAATGATACTCATTCTCAAATCAGACTGCTGTACTTTGAAATTTTGGGGAACCTGAATTCAGTGGAGAGCTGTTTAGATCAGAATAACCAATGATGTATCAGAACACAAATCTAGTCAAAGGGAGAGAAAACCAACAGTGATTAAAATAAATGAACAAAGAACAAAACTCATAGATATAAATTAAATCAAATACCTTTAGGCTCCTGTGAAGTCTGAAGCATATCATTACAGCCTAATTTCAGGGAGAAAAATCAGAGGAGGAATTCTACAGTGATTCTAAATAAAGTATACTGTGAGCACAAGGATTAACCACAGTGCAGTACATAAAATATTAATCTATTTTTGTCATCTGGATTCTACGATTCCATATTTTTCAGTTCCAGTACAGGAGTATTTTGATATTTTTTCTCCTCTTCGCTACACATACATGATTTTTCACTGAAAATTCATTTGAATAACAGATCAGAAGCACCTCTGGTGTGTGTACACAGCAAGACCATATGACCAGGGAGGAGTATTTTCCCTTGCAAAATTCTAAATTCTGAAATCCTTCATTATTTCCTCACGTAAAGTCCAGAGTTCTTACTCTTTAAGTTATGCTATGCACAGAACTCAGTGCTGAGGAGAGTAGCAAGAAGAGACTGAATCTAGAGAGTGAGGACCTGGGTCCCTTAACATTTGAGGGTCTGAGCTGGATGTATCTCTGCTAAAGAAGCTGGAAGAGCTCTGTAGTCCTAGATCTTGTTATTTTCCTCATCTGCAGGGGAACTCCAAACTGGGGAAGACCCAGACTGCTCTGCAACTTTCCTGTTCCTGATTTCCTCAAAAAAGGAAAATATGCTTGTCACTGAGGTGGGAACTGCTGAATGTCTCAGTTTGTGTGCAGAGGGGGAAATCAAAGGGCCAGAACCCAAAGGCAGAGCCTCTGTGACAGGGCAGACATCGAACCAAATAATTAGAAGTGCTTTGGGCAGAAAAATCTAGCCCTTTCCCACCTTATTTTTAAAATCTGAAATCCCCTAAAAAGGTATTATTAACCTAAAAGGTTAATAATGTATTTACTAATATTTTCATTATTTGGACTTCTGCTAAGACACTCATTTCAAATACAGAGCCAAATCTCAACAGGGTGTATGATCTTAGGGCTTCTCATCTCTAGCTTGTCATTTCACAGAGCTGGGCAAACAGAGCAGCAATTAATAAAATATGGGATTTATGTTTGAAAGGAGAGAAATTATCAAGGCAGACTCAAAATGCACAAACATTTTTGTTAAACAGCAGTTTACAAAACCCTGGGTGATATACAGAGCAATGAGTTTTACTGCCAAAGGTTAAGTTCTGGGTGCATTCATCAGTTCAGACTTCATTATTTCTGAAGTACTTTGTGGGACAGAAAAAAACCTGCCACCATTCTGTCTGAAGAAGGCCCCCTACAAGGGTAAAATTCACGCCCAGAAGACATCAGAAACCTTAGAACCTCGGTGCTTTTAGAAACCAAGGTGGAACTTGTCTTTTACACTCCGTCTATCCTCAGAAACTCACACAGAGCAATCTCATTTTTCCCACCAGCATGGAGAAAGCAGAGAGTCACAGAGATCCCTTTCTGTCTGTGATGAGCAGCTGCAGGTCCACCGGCGTTGGGTTTCGTTTGGTGGAGCGCACCATTGTATCCTCTGTGTTAAAAGGTGCTGAGCTGGGGTTTGATGTGCTGTTGTTAAGTGGCACAGCTCCATTTGCACTTCTTGGAGGTCTGGACCGGTTTCTCTGTCTGGGTTTGTCCTTTTGCTAGCTGAGCTCAGTGAACTTAAGTTCATACAGAGAGCACAGGCTTTGAAGTTATCTGAGGCAGGTGTCAATGTTATCATCAATAGCACTTCTGACACATGACTTCAGCTGGGATTTTAACTGCATTTTTGCCAATACACAATCCTTTAACTTCCTCTAACTTAGCATAATTGCATTACAGGAATTTCAAGGAGTTCTTTGAACCAAGGTACAATTAACATCCTTTCAAAGAACATTCCCACCCAGCATTTACCCTAGGTAAACTTCCTTTCTGAATAAACAGTCTGTTTAAGTGTAAATCAGCTTTTTCACTTGTGGAAACAGTTTCCAGTCTCTTCTCAAATACACTTTCACACCAAAACCAGTCTGCAAGGCTTTGCATGTTATATGGTGCATTTTTAGCTAGAAAAAAGGAAAACAATGAAGTCAAAGATTATTAGAAAATGAGTTTCTGCCTCTAGATTACTAGCCCATGAAGTCAAGAAAGAAAAGCTACAGACTTTAGATTTAGCTTCCTAGCTAAAAGATACCAGTGGTCTTCCACTTTTAATCTCATTTTTAAATTGTCCTGAGAAATCCTTACTGTAAGCTTTGGTGGATTGGAAAACAAACAGCAGCTGTAGAAGACAGATGAAAACCAACCTGAAAGAAGCAAAGACAGGATTATCCTGTCTTCTGTCCACTGCTGAGCAAAGAGGAGACTTCAGCCTCCAGAGCTGTCATTTTAACACCTCTACATAGCACTAAGATATAAGTTGAGAAAAATCCAAGAGTCAAAGTCACTACACGGTGTCATTTAGGATATCATCTGACATTAGCTAATCATGCGCATCCTCTTCCCTTCCCTAAATCAGGCACTGCTACTGAATGGGAGAAGATAAGAACCCCGTTTTAAAAAGATTTTTAAATGACAATGTTTAATTTCATCATTATTTTTAGGAAAGAAAAACCTTTATAAGCCTTTTAAATAACAATCCACAGCCATGTGGTAACAGGCTGGCAAGTGCAGGTGAAGGTAGTGTGCTATAAGAAGCTTTGAAATGTCATAACAAATTCTTTCTTTTCCTTTACATCTAATCATGCTGTGCTCAAGCCATGTAATTTCTAGAGGCAGCCCATTTGTGTGCTGTGAACATTTATGAGTTTATACATCATATAGTATTTATTAGAATATGGATAGAAACCCAAGAGTTTTAATGGTGGAGTTGTATCACATTTTGCTGAACACACACACAGAAGAGCTTGAACTACTGCCTCTATTTATTTTTTTTTTTCTTGGATTATCAAGGATTAACTTAATGATTTCTGTGGGAAAAAAATCCTCATAAATGGAAAAAGAGAAGGGGAGGAGATTTTTGGTCATATTTAAACAAAAGAAATCAGTACTAATAGCTAAGTAGATGTGATGAAAATATAATTTCCACAACTTAGAAGTTCAGGTTGTTTTTTTCCTGAGCCGAATGTTCAAGCCCTTAGATGTCTTTGCATTGGAGATCTAATAAGCCTCATCTCTTTTCAGAAATATCTGATGCTATGATTAAAATACAACCTCCTCCATCAAAGTTTTTTTAGTCAGGAAAGCACTGTTCAGGGATAAAACATAACCACTTATGGATCCCTCAAAATATTACTTACCTGTCAAGCCAGGGTCACACATTAATTCCTGAACTGCAAGGGAAGGTGGGGACCATTGGATAATCCATTTCCAGAGTCCAGGGCCTGGAATAAGAAATCTTAATGATCTTTAACTTTTGAGTTTAGTGGCTCTACACTACATATTGTGATATTTCTTGTTTGGGTCCAAAGCAATAAAAGTGCTTATAAAGTTCATCCTACATCTGGCAAATACACGGTGGAGGAGATCTAAATCTGTGTTCCGGAACTAATTCTTTCAAAATGGAGTCAAAGGAGGATTTAATCAAGTAGAGTTAATAAATTCACCAAGCCCTTATGATCACTACGGTCATGCTTTTAGAAAAGATCACAAATCTCAAAGACAGCTGCTCTCAAAAAAAAAAAACAGAAAAAAACCAAATAAAGCGGAACAAGCTTAAGCTCCCAGAAACTTGTTTCTTGCTGTGCTAGTCCAGATTGTGTCTGGGGTGAGAAGATAAAAAGCACTGGATTCACACTGCTCCAAAATTGAAGGAGAGCAGGGGTGAATCAGGCCATTAAATTTATAATCAGATCTGCTGATTGTCTGTAGTGCTTTTAGTTCTGCTGTTTTAAAATAACTGGAATTTTATTTACAAAGAGAGCATATACCTCAAACAGGCTAGCAGTCCTGGAAAGCTGCTTGAAAAAGCTAAATTCTCAGACTGTAAGATAATTTCTTAAAAATTTCTGTTCAAATGAATCCATTAGAAAATCCATGTCAGAACATTCCTGGAAGAGATTTCAACCAGTGAGCATCTCTTTTCCATTGAGATCAATGTCTTTCAACCTGTTGCGTTTGGGAGGGTTTTGGTTGGGTTTTTGTTTGGTTTGTTTGTTTTCATTTGCACTGACAGATCACACCTGCTGGTGCTTCCTTTCTTCCTTCCCAAGGAAAAAAAAAATAAATACCCTAACCTTTCTCAGAATTTATTTAGCCAAAAGGTTCAAATTTTCCAATAAAAGAGAATGGATTTCATGCTAACACAAATGTGTGTTCAATTACCTTTGCTCATGCTTGTTTCCACAGTCATTTCTTTGTCAAAAAGACATTAAAATATAATTAATATTTTAAACTATTTATGCAGAGATATTTTTACATATGCAGACACACATGAATTCAGATATGAGGCTAAAAAGTTTTTTAACTGCAGACATAACATGCGTTGGCAAAATTGCTCAAATAAGCATCAATAACAAAAAAGTTAGCAAGTCCTTCCTGGGAATAACCTTAAACAACACTGCTTTAATCATTTGCTGGTCAACCTTGGATTGAGACAGAGAGCATTATGTATTTCCCCCACAGCTATGGAGTCATTTGTCCTGTACATTATTACTATATGGAAAGGACATTCTTTAAACAAAGGCAGCAGGAAATAAAGTCATCTTCAATCACTGTCACGAATATTCTGTTTAATTGCTGATGGCTTTTTTTCACTGCATTGCAATGCCCAGTCCACTGTCTTGCAGCCAGGGGTTGCAACAGATCGAAAGCTACAGTGGGCTCTTACCCTTCTCCAGAAGTCCAGAAACAAAAGCAGAACCTGCCAGTTCAGACCAAAAACTGCTGTGAGGCGATGACGCTGCTGCAGGAGGAAACAGATTTCTCCCTGAGAAGGCAGAGGACAAATACCCTTCCCACTCACTCTCCCGCGATTGAAACGACACATTGCTGCATCTTTCTCTTACGCATGACTCTTACAATCACAGCTCATTATCCCTGACCTGTCCTTAATGCTGTAGTAAGGGCTGAAGAGACTTTTTGACTGCCCTGTTCCCACAGAAAACTTTTTTTTTTTTCCTGTCAGAAGCCATATAGTTTTTTAAAGTGTCTACCTTGACAATTCCAAGAGACCTTGGCTGTATCGGCAAAGAGTTCTGCTCTTTTAAAAGAAATATCCCCTAGCCTTGACAAGAAGTAAATATATCACCTAAAGCTACCTCTGCTTTTCTCCTGTGTTTGACATCCAAAAGGAGATCCAGAGTGTGTGGCTGGCTGGCAGTGGAAGAAGTGGTAACTCTGTCCTAATGAGGATAACAGGCAATTCTGGAGGGAATCCAGTCTACAGGGAGAAGGAATCAGATTCAAAGACCATGCTGTTGTTGGTTGCCACATGCTATGGTCTTCTCATTTTAGAAAATTCCACATTCCTTTGAAGAGCTCACAGAAACATCTGTGGATTTGTGGGTTGATCCTTGTTAAATGTTAACTACTTTATGCCACAGAGCAGGATCTCTCAGCAGAGCCCGTCATCTATCTGAACAAAATACTGCAAAAGAAGGGTAAGTTTTGAAAAGCTGTCTGTCCAAAACTTAGTGAACATAAATAATATATTTCTTTCTGGCCTTGGTCTGCTTTAACACAGCAGCAAAATAGCAGCCTTGTCATTGCTGCTGAGTGCAGCTAATGGTCTTTTTTGTCTAAATTACAGTTGGTCCCTCTAAAAGTGTGTTTCCTGCCAAGTGTGGTTTCACAAAATGCTGAGTCAGAGGAGCTGGGGGAGGGACCAACAGCAGCAACAGCAGCTGGACACGGGCCCATGGCATTAATGGCACTTCTAAAAGAAGGTTAAGAAACAAGAATGTTCCTGGGCAAAAGGTGCAAAACTGGAAGGCAAATAAACTGTAAGGCAGGGTAAGTTACAGCATATTATTTCCCCGAAGGGAATGTCATATAGTTGCTTGATGACATGTAGACTAATGCCTTAATATTTAGGAGTTGGTCCTTTGAAATATTCATGTGCTTCCTATTGGACTAAGGACTCAGATGCAGTCAGGTCTCCATGCATCAGCACAGTGGTCTGCCTCAGGAAATTTGAGGCAATTTGCCCTAATTCAGGGTTCTACAAAAGAGATTTAAGTAAGGCAGCTCACTTTATTTTCCCTTGAGGACACACACGTTTTCAGCTATTGTACTCCAATTGATAAGCTGTGGGCTGTAAATTCACACTATTATCCAGTGAACACAAAGTTTGAACACTTGTGAGGGTGTTGGCCAACTTTCTGTCTTCCAGCTAGGGTAAGAGTTGTGTCACCTCATCTACATGGACTTGCTCTCAACACTTCCACCCAGAACCATCTCTGAAAGACAAAAGACAGCAGGGCCACACAGGCAGAAATGGCAATGATGAGACGATATTTCATCTCTTCATTTTCTTTTTGCATTTCGTGTCTGAAAATGGAAATAGGAAAAAGGGTAAGTGAGGTGGTGTTAAAAGTATTTTAAGCAACTCCCAACTTCTCTGGCCAGTTGTCCTTGCTCCCTGTCACCCTCAGTTGTTGTGACTGCAAAGCATAAGTGGGACCACAGAATGAACAACATAACGGATTACATGCATTTGCAAATTAACCCCCACCAAAACTCCTTGTTTTCCACCCAGACAAGTAATTTAGCTCCATGTACAAACTCCAGGGTCAGTGTAACAAATAGGGCAAGAACAAGTGGCTGCAGGGCTGTTTCAGTCAGCACAACAATGGAAAAATGTCCATGTAACCACAACCACCTTCTTAACTTTCAATGTCTTTTCCTCCTCCAAGCTCTAATTCTAGCAACTCGTGACCTCATCTTGCTTCCACTTAAATAAACTGTAAATTTGCCATTAACCTTGCTATAAGTAAGATTGATTCTTGATATGTAAAGGATAGGATTTTCCATATTTCTTCAAGGGTAGCATCAAGGAGTACCTTGGCATTACTGAGTCCAGTGCCCCTGACTGGCTGCCCTGTAGAAGATACTTGGTTCCCAAGAAATCAAAGGCCAAACTCCACAAGCCCACCCATACCCCACAGAAGGGTTCCCAACACCACAGCACCGGAGAGCAAGGACTCAGCAGACTGCAGGTGATCTCACAGAAGGACACATTACTCTTCTGCAGTATGACCCTTTTAATAGGGCAGAAGGTGCCCCATGCAAAGGGTGGGGTCCCGCAGCAGCTACTGCCAAATGAGGGCTGTTCTGCCCAAATCCCTCCACAAAAAAAGGGCCACAGAAGGAGGAAGGGAAAGACCACTTCAGCAATCACAGAGAGAGCCTTCATTTACAGTGAAACTGTAGGCTACCAAGTTCAAAGCAAATAAACACAAACTTGCTTGCAGCTTTGCCACAGGCAGGAAGCCACGGCCAAGAGGACTGAGCCTGGCATGACCCTGCAACCTAACACAACTGCTGAGCAAATTCTTTGTCCAGAGCAATAAAGAGGCACAAGTGCCCCACATTGGTCCTTTTTATCTCCCTG
This sequence comes from Peucedramus taeniatus, assembly GCA_013400575.1. NCBI lineage: Eukaryota > Metazoa > Chordata > Aves > Passeriformes > Fringillidae > Peucedramus > Peucedramus taeniatus. The sequence continues at coordinate 404,904 of WBNO01028496.1, read as the reverse complement.
AAGAAAGTAATCACAGCAGACTTTCTTTTTACCCTGGTCCCTATTGCCTCCTGAGATGTTTCTCAACTTTGAAAGGTTTTAGAGGTTTTAGATACAACCTGCTCTTCCTGTTTGGATTTTTTTTTCTCTCCCTGCTCATACTTTAAATGAAGTGTTGATGCAGATAAGCAACAAAAAGGGGAAAGGCACCCTTATGCTCTTTTATACTCCTTACGTTCTTTTATACATCTCATGTTCTTCTAAATACCATTTATGGAACAGAATCAGCAACACTAACCTGGAGGGATGTTTTGAGAAGCCACTAATAGATTGTTACAGTGAAGGTTCAGCTCTGATGTTGATGGGTCTCATATGGAGCCAGTTATACAATGAAATAATAATAAGAACAATTCCTATAACTGTTTTTTTATCATACCTTTTCTTTCAGAGTTGTTAGGTTTAGGTTGGGCTGCTTTTTTTCCAGGAGATATATTTGTTGCATTTAGCTGACTCTTGGCCTAGATTTTCACTTGTAAAGAATGTCACAATCTAACAGCCTAAATTTATTCAAGCTTGGTTTATTTATTTTCTCTAAGGAAACATTTTGCATATCAATGTAAAATACAAGGGTGTTTCCCTCAAACCATTTATTAGAGTAACTCTTAAAGAACGCTGTTCACAGTGCACTGAGGAAGCAAATGATACAGACCTTTTGGGCATTCAAATGTCAGGCTGGACATTTGTGTGCTGCAGGAGCAACCTGTGGCTTTCTGCCGATGGCTCAGCTCTATTTTACATGTACTTTTTATGACTACATTTTATTGTTGTTCATAGTAGCTCACTTATACATTCCTTTTCATTCCTTAATATTTTTCCAGATGAAAATCTGCCTGAAGCATTTTATGTACTGATAGATGTTCTCCTTTCTTTTGCTTTAAGTTTTATTTCACTTTTTTGTTAGGAAACTAGACAAAACTGATAAGCTGGAGTATAGAATGACAACAGAGATACAAACATCTAGAGAGAGAAATGTGACTATGGCTCAGGAAGTTAATTCAAGTTTCTACAAACACCAAGCAAAGCGACCTCGAAATGCTCGAAGAGTCCCTCCAAGATGTAACTGCTTAGTAAGCTGCTTTGTCTGCTGCTGGCTCCTTTCCTTCTCCTTCCTGTGCATTTCTAAGTATTCTTCCAGATGTCTCCCTCATTTTTCCTCATATCCTATCACGACAGAAAGGTAACAAGGTGCAGGGTCTCCGAAGTGAACAGACAGATTTGTGCTGCTTCACAGTCATCAATTTTGTTTGGATTGTGTTTTCCTCTTCTGTCCAATTTTCAGCCAGTAGCTGCTGAAACAGTTCAGAGGAGCTGACAACTGTGCACTACTCTGTTAACAGGGTGCAAGTGCTAAGAGGAAAATACCCATTTTTCTGTTTCCAAGACTGGAAGGCACATTGATAAAGATGCAGCCAGTGCACTGCTACTCACACAAACCAGTTACAAATGAACTTTAAATCTCTTTGCTGTCTTACTTTTTCTACAAGTGTTAAAGAGGTAGCAATGTAAGGCCTGGATTATGCAGAGACACTTGGAAAAGTTATGGCCTCCTAATAGCCCATTTAACATGTTAAATGAGCATAAATAAATGTAGGATTGTGTGCTTCACAAGATTTAATTTTATGCTAGTTTCTCTACTCATCGATTTTCCCCTTTTCTTTCCTTGAAGAGCACCCATAAAGGGAAACCCTATAGGCTCAACTTCACATCCTCATAAGGATTCATAAGGACAGTTAACTGCTGTAAGCTCCTACATTTTCAGCTTTAAGGGAAAGCAGGACTAGAATACCAATGTAAATGGGCATTATTCAAAGCAGCTGCCTCTGGCCATAGCAACTCTGCCTCTCTGCAATGAGTTCCCCCGTTAGCTGGCAGGTAGGAAGGGGTGAGGTTGGGAGGAGTGGGCTGACAGATGACTATTGACTATTCACTGGTGGGGATGTCTCCCAGGGGAATTTTGGGAGGCTGGTGAGGGCTGTTGCTGCCTCAGAGGCACTTGAAGTGACAGAGTTTTGTCTTGTCCGGTCTGGGCACTGGTTGGCACTTCTGGTAATTTTCAGTAAGAGCAGATAATGGAGAAGGAGCACAAAAGATCCATTTTGAAAAATAAATGTGGAGTTTTCATCAGAAGGAAGGATTTGAATAATCATATACTTGTATAATTTTGAGATGGCTGGGCTTGGTGCAGGGTCAGAGATCATACCCGCTATGGCATCCCATGATGGTTCAATATTGGCAAAAAAATTGTTTGGTTTGGTTTCTTTGTTTGTTTGGGTTTGTTTTTTTGGGGTGAGTTTTTTTGGTTTTGTTTTTGGTTGATTTTTTTTTTTGTTTTGTTTTTTGGTTTTTTTTTTTTTTTTTGAGTAACACAAGATTTTCCCTGGACTGACAAATATATGCATTTGTCTTGAATCTCAGTAATGCAGATTAGTGATTAGTGGTACCAGCTAACTTCAGTAAGTCAGTCTAATATATTTGAAATCTGATTTTCTTTTTGAGAAGGATAGGTTGTTAAATACCATGATGCCTTCTTAATGTTAGAACTTACAGAATCTCTGCTGAAATCATAGAATCATAGAATTGTTCAGTTCATGCAATTATGTATTCATGGCCAACTCCTAGAATTCCATAATCTTGTTTGGATAGTGCACAGAGTTTCTTAATAGCAAACAGCATTTTTTATAGCTGGCCCTGCTCTGGAGCATTCCAAAGTCTGATATTTATGGGTAGAAGAGAGTTTGATGGTGTTCCAGTAACAACCAGGACAACCTCTAGACATAAACCTTATTTCACAGACTGAGCCACCTGCGTGTAATATTTTTGTGTTAACTTTGAAACCAGTAGACAATATATTTTAGGTAATGTGTCATTAAATGTAGTACCTTTTCAGATTAATAGTGTTATACATTCCTCATTTTTATGTTAGGGTTGCCCCATTGATCTTAAGTATGAAGTTAAGGTATACTAGGGCCAAACTCACTCTTGACATTGCAAGATACTTAAAAAAGCCTTGTAACAGCAGCTGAGGCTTTCCACACAAGTTCTTTCATGCACTGCTCTTGTATAGTAAGAATGAGGTAAATACAGCAACTTCCTTCAGTGATTCATATGTGTGGTAACTGCCCCATGGGACCACTGCAAGCTGGCAGAGCAGACCAGACTTGCTCCTCCACCATTGCCCACAGGGTCTGATTTCACTTTTGTCTCCTAAATGGAGAATTTTTTTTCTGTGAAAACGAGCTGGCCATAAAGTGCATCAAGGAAATAAAAGGGTGACAGGATGCATTTTTTGATTGTTGTGTAGCTGCATTCATTGCTGTGTTTCAGTGTGCCTCCAAGAAGTGTTAGTCAGAAGGCTGGTGCTCTGGACATGGCACTGCCAACTGCATTCATCAGGCCTCCAAAGAGGCAGAGAAAGCTTCAGCCCAGAAGTATTAAACAACCTTCAGACCCAGTGCCTCACTAAAATTAATGAGCCAAAGTCATCAGTGGGCTCTGGCTGTTCTGCACTGCCACTTCTTTCTTATAGAAAGAAGATGTAAAACTAGTCTGATAGGTCATACAAACACCATTTGAGATTGTTTCATATTTCTAAAGAAGCACAAGAGGAGCTGGAAGAGCAGACCCAGGCTGTTTCTAATTCCCTCTCCAAGTCATGATGGTACTTAATTGCTAACATTGCCAAACATATTGCAAAATGTAGTAATATGGAAACCATGCAAAATAAGAGATCTAGATTTTTCTCTATCTTAGCCTGCTAATACAGATTATACTTTATAAAATAAGAAATTATGTTTCTGAGCACTGCAGTAAAATACACTGACAAGTTTTCAAAATCATGCATTACTTGGTTTTTAAGGGAATTTGGCCATAAAATTACCTTTTTCCTCAATAAAAAGATGAAAATATTACTTGCTAGATCCACAAATGCATCTAGGAGCCATTGCTCAATAGAAACCAGTGAGAGATAAAAGTTTAAATGGCTTTTTGGATTCAGCTGTTATGTAAATGGCAGAAGTTTCTACTTCTTCTAGACTCCTTATTACAGGTGGAAGACAACATTGATTACAGAATCTGTAAAATATCAAGGGACAAGAGGAAAACCTTCCCATGCTGAGATTTCTGGTATCCACAGTACTGGGGTTATATCTCCTAAGTAATGTAGTTGGGTTTTTGAAACAATTTCTCCTGATTTTTAAAAAGGAATGTGTGCTTTCAGAAGCAAAGCCTTCATCATCTGATTCCTAAGTTCATTCAAGGCAGCATGTGGAAAATACACACATCAATATGTCAAGCAATGGTTTGAAGCCAAAGTAGATGCTACAATTGAAGTAGATGGACAATTGAAATATTTTCTGAAGTTTTCACACTTTAGGAAGAATTGATCTTCTCTTCCTGAAGTACTTCCAGCCCCTGTGGATTTCAAAAAGGCTTTTAGATACATGACTCCATTGTCTTTATTCTCCACACACATACACAACTTACCAACAATTTTATTAAAATGTTATTCACATGAAAAGGAAGAAAAAAAAATTCTTTTTGTCTCTTCACCTTTTATTTCATATGTAGAAAATAGAAAGCTGTGCTTACTAGGTTAGGAAAGACCTCATTAAGTCAAGGCACTGAAATATCTACAGTTTAACCTGTTATGGAAAAGGAGGACAAAATGCATTCACAAATAATATAATCATCACATCAAAAAGAGGTTGTCAGATAAACTGTCACAAATAGCAGACAGTGAGCTCTAAGTTTGAGAAAAAAACTCCTGAATAAAGGATCTGTTTCTTCCCACCTAACAATACTATAAATAAAAATAATTCTGAAAGTTCATGGAATTACAACACTATGGGATAAGAAAACATCAGATTAATAAAATGCATGCTGCATCAGCTCAAACAAGAGATTCCAGATGGATTAGGAATAAAAGCATTTTTGAGCAGACCTCGCCCCGATTGCAGGCACATTCCTGCCACTGTATCTGTAACATGCCCTGCTCTTTTCAGAAGCCCTTGCAGTGCACTGCTCCTGTTCCAGATATGAGGGCAGCATCCAGCATTTGGTGAGACCATCAGAGCAGAAGCCAGAGCAGCTTCCTGCTGAGCAGACCTGAATAAAATTATCCAGAGGACTTTGGTAAAAATTAGTGATCTTCAGTAAAATTACACAACAGACCTTGGTAAAAATTAATTGCATCGTCTAGCCTAGAGCACAAAGGAAAGCAGTACCAAATGAACAGCAGCAGAGTTTGGCCCACATTGGAAAGAGCTGATTTTAATGCTGGTCAGAAAATAAGAAGAAGGGGGGGAGCCTGAAATTTATTTTGTTACTGATTCCAGCAGGAAATGAAAGCAGATCTTTCTTTTAAAGCTGTTTGTTGAGTCATACTCTTCTGAAATTTTCTTCTTTGTATTTCTGGGAGTTCTATGCAGTGCCAGAGTACCTTCTTGTTTAAACAATGTTTTGGATTGCCAAAGTGGTGAGGAATGTGTGCCACGTCACACGGTTTCTGTAATTCTGCATAAAGAAGTAGATGAGGCTGGTCTGACCTCTGTAGAAGCCTCAATTATATTGAAGGTTCCTTGTGTTTTGTAGCACTATAATCAAAAGGTTCTGTATAATTCAACATCACTAGAATAATGGCTGATTTGAGAAAGTACAGGGATACAAGCAGGAAACTGAAGAAATTAAATTCAGCAAGACTCTGTAAGACTTTAGTGGGATTATGGAAAACACAAAACTATTCAGGCAGCAGGCTGGGTTGCCTAGAAATGGGGTAATTGTTTAAGGTAGTTAAAAAAAGAAGTCATTTTCGCTCCTGGGGCCTTTATTGTTAACAGACTGGTTATCTCTTAATTTTCTACCTTTCTCAAAGTGCAGGTGATTTCCACATAGTATAACCAAGTCACATAACTCTGTAAAATAATATTGTTTTGTACAGTAGATACCCACATTTCCATGGAAAGGGATTCATTTTTCAGAGAATTATAGCCTTTGGAGAGAGAAAAGACCTATTAGGTCATAAAATCTGTTCCTCTGCCAGCACAGGATTTGTTGCATCGTCTATGTATATTCATTAGTGTTTTGTTCAAGCTGTTTCTCAAAGAAGCAAGGGGACTTCCAGTGCTGAACCAGGGAAACAGAAATGTGGCTGAGTTCATCTCACCAGACAGTCACCCCTTATATGCGCTCTACCTTTACAAGTGTTATTATTAAATACACATTTTTCACTTTCAGAAATGCCTCTGTGCTAGCCAAATGATTATTGCAATTCCATCTTAATTTAAATAAAATTTTCATTCTCCTTCAGACAGCTTTGTGTCTCATATTTAGGCAGAATTGAGGTTACTGAAATTTAGAAAAAGAAAATTATTCCTTTCTGAACTTTTCCATGTCTCTGAATATGGTAACCAGGATGTAGGGGTTGACAGGTGAAAACTTTGAAGAAAAAGCCATGTACAATATATCAACATGATGTAACATTTCACCTGTCTGTGTCTTATCTGAATTTCAGACAAATCTGCTTTATAGAAATTTATCTTCACTTTTGAAGAGGCTTCAACTTATGCTCTAGATCAAATGAGAAATGGCATATGATTAAAGTCGAGCCCAAATAAGGGCTCAAGGTCAAGCATTAAACTGTTGTTAAATGTCCTTAAGGAACATGATATTTCAAGAAAAATAGAAAGATGTTTACAATTTCTTGTTCTCATTCATAAATGCTTTTCAGTATAAAAACCTACTAATTTCCTCTAAATCCAAATTTCTTCAATGGAATTCAGCTCAACTGCACAAATACAGAAGGATTTATTAAGAAGCACATAATCATAAACCTCATCAAACAAAATCACATAGAATTTCACATAATTGCATAGTAGATACAAGTCTTACTTTCTGACAGCTGAACTCAACATTATTTTGGCTTTTTTGGTATTTTAAAACAGGCTTTGTATGACTTTCCAAAGTTGTTTTGGGGGTTATTTTACTATTGTTCCTACACTTTTAGATGATGATAAAATTAATATAGTCTCACTGATCCAGTGATAATCAAAATCCTCATGTCCACACTGCCCACTCAAATTGTCTTAGAGATTACAGGGGGATAAAATTGCTAAGATAATTTCATTGGCTCCACAGATCTAATAGTTTTGTAAGCCAATTTGTTGTGTGATTTGGCCACTTTGTGTTGACCAGTCCTGGTATTTTAGCACCTTTCTAAAAAAAAATCCTGTGCATTAGGATTAAAGAGTGTTGATTTTTTTTTTTTTTCTGGTGAAAGAAGACCAGAACCTACTGCCATTTTTTACCACTCCACTTTGTCATTTGGCTTTGTGAGAAAAAAAATAAACACTAGCAATCTCAACCTGACCTTGCTGAGTATAATACAAACATATTCAGCTATTGGAAAATCTTTTCGGGGTGCTTGTCAGTGGCCATCTAGAATGGCAAGACCTCCTATGTGTGCACTCATGTTCAGGAGCATACCTTACCTCACAGGTCTGCATGAACTTTCAGCATGCTGTTAAAAAAGTTGCACAGTTTATAAAGCAGAGGTGCTTCTAGATGGTATCATATTGGCCAGTCACACTGGTGCTGTAATCAACAAAATTGCTCAGCCTGGAGCTCTTTCAATAGAAACAGAAAGGTGGGACTGACAAGGTGTTTTCAAAACTCTTTGCTAGGGAACACACATTCCTGGTTATTGAAAAATCAGATCTGTCAAACTTTTGGCTTCCTGCGTGTCTGTATTCCCCCGGGCTTCTAGGGGCAGATTTCCAGCCAAGATGATGAAGATTGAAGGTGGTTGATTGTCTTCACAATAGCTGGTGGATAGACACTCTGCTGAGGCCTGCCTGTCACATTATTTTTATAGGTTCTGACAACAGCACAGTTGAGTTTATGAAACAGATGATTCATCCTATGTATAGCTTTTTCTGTGCCTGAGATATATATGCATATGCATTAAAAACATGGTGGGAACTGCTGTCGCAGAATATGCCTGCCTAAAGAGAGACAGTAATTCTTCTTGAAGGGGAGAACCCACAGAACAGAAGCGACACGCTGGCACTCTGAAATGCTGAAATGCCATTCTAATGAGATAAGCAGCACTTAAAATTTGTGCTCCACTGTATTTTCAACTGCATTATTTTCTGTGCATCTAAAACTTTATTAGCAGTGTAAGGGTTTGTCTGGGAGTAACGTGTGTCTATTTGTACACTTTTTACAGAAAGAAACATGTTCAAAAGCCCTGATAGTCTGTTCTTTGCTTGAATGATGGTCATGCGGGATTTACAATTGAATTGTAAGGACAGGAGGACAGGAAGAATACAAGTGACAAATACAAGAGTCTCTGTGCCAGCAGGGAAGAAGAGCTGTAATGAGCAAAACTCCCAACTTGATCTAATTTAGAGCCAAGCAGAGCTTCAAGAATGTGTGGGAATTAATCTTTTTATTTATCCAGAATGAAGGAGGAGAATTAAGGGTAAGCGGAATAGCACTGAAATGGACAGATTTGTATTCCCTCCTGAAAAACATTGCATCTAAGTGCCTGACAGCTAAAGTTCATAAGTGCAACAGCAGATTTTTAAGAAACTGTAAGAAACTGTTTGTTCTTTCCAGATGGGGGATGGGAAAGAAGGTCTGGATTTGACCGATAATGTGATCATTGTTGAAAATCTACAGCAGTACAAGAAATGAATGGAGAATTTAGTCTTAAGAAAAAGGAAAATAGAAAAGTAAAAAAAAGAAGAAAAGAGTAATGAGTTTTCCTGACTTAGGCCCCAGCTAAGCAAAATGTCTAATCAGAGAGCTAAGGATTTGCAGTGTTTGGCCTCTCAGCTTGAAAAGATGTGATCAGCATGCTAGTATGGTTGTGGTTTCTGCTCATCTGGGTTCCTACAGCTTCCAAACAGCCATATCAAAACTCCACTTGTCTGCTCAAGCAATTAAGTTTCAGCCTAAATAAAATTAAATATATGAATGACTCATAGAAATAATTCCATGTTGGGAATCTCATAATGTCACTACTGTTCTTTGATATAAGCCAGGTCACATAGTTGGACTTAGCTTGCACATACACTTATTCCTATAGTTGCTGGCTTTTTGCACTCACATGCATTTTTATGCCCCCTTCTCCACAATCTTCTTTCATCTTTCCTTTTGGCAGCTTGCCAGTATAGTAGCCAGATCCCCTATTATATGCCAATTAATCCCCTCTTGATGAATTTGAGTCATTTGTATTTTATTGTGCACAGTACGGAAATACATCACGGCAAAATGCAGTATAAATAGGGCACGGGTGAGTCAAGTATAAAGGCTTTTTTGTCCTCTACTAGATGTGTATTTATCATTTCAAATTAAAATAACCAACATCCTGCTACAGTGACCTTTTCCATTGTATTTAAAAAGCTTTTTAATATTTTTTTCCCATCAAAATGCTAACAGTGCAATTTGCCATGTTTCGGTTTAGAAGCATGAAGATGAGATGTAGAGTTACTATACTGTGCAGTTCTTACAACTAGACGTAATTGTTTAGTAGTACTGTAATAGTCTGCAATCAATTTAAAAATGCAATTGTCTCCAAGGAGGTTTCTGCATACCTGTGGCCTCTGCCCAGAGAAGAGCAGGTTTGCTCCTATTAGCGACACACCAGGAGAGTTGTGTGCTCCCACCAAGGCAGTGGCACGTGTGTCAGTCAGCCACAGCCAGAAAACAATTTAATTGGATGCCCACAATGGATTGTCAAATCTACCTCTGCTTAAAGCACATACTTGAATACAGCTGAATTTACTGACACTGCTCCTGTGAGGTAAACAGGGTGTTCAAGCACAGCTGAGCTGAAGACTTTGCCTTCTTAGAGCATAGTCCCACATTGCAACTGAAGTGACAAATGGTCCACAGTGCCTGAAAGACAGATTTTGCCCTATCTTTTCCTTTCCACCTTCTATTCCCCTTCATGCTGCTTCACTCGAAATTTACCCTTTCCCCTCCATCTCATCAGATTCAGTGATTGGCTGACCCCTAGGAAAATTCCTTCAGTTTGCTTTACGAACAGAAAAATTCCATATACCCTTTCTTCCCAGGTTATGTTCTGCCATTTTATATCGAGGTGCTGTGCTGACCTCCATCACCAAAGCCAGTACTAAGTGGGTAACCAGGAGCAAGAGCAGAGGAGAGCTTGGAGGAAAGGCAGGGTCTTCATCCTCATAGCAGCTGCTCTTACTTCATATCAGGTTGCATTAGGTATTCTTTAAAAAAGTAACATGACTCCTGAAATTGCAACATAGCGCCACCTCTTTAAACGCACTAGTGTTCATAAGGGCATTGGCTGAACTGATTTTGTTAAGTCCAGTTCCAGTGACAAAACCCTGCAAAGGCATTTCATTGCATAATATTATTATGATGCCTAGATGCTTTGCTCAAAAGTCAAAAGGAATTAAAGCTCTGTTACACAGCAAAACTGTGTAGCCAATTAGAATACATAAACTGTTCAGACAGAAATGTCTGTATGTTTAAGAATAAGAAGGATTTAACTTTTAACCAACCTTAGAACACATCCTTGTATGTATCCTTTACTTGTTAATCTGATTTTATTTAGTTCTAAAAAGGGGCTTTGCATGCTAATTCAGATTAATCAGGTCTGACTGCATGTAATTAAAAATTAGTAAAACAAAGGCAGACCCTAAATCAGTTCTTAAAGAACATCTTCCTTCAACTACAAAAGATTAGACTTTATGCATGAGTAGCTCTGAAAGGAAAAACAGTTATTATTGAAGAGTATGCTAACATTTTATCATTAAAAAATGAAGCACGTTTGCCTAACAAAATTAAATGATCCAGACAATAAAGCACATTTGCTGAGATCAAGAATGATAAAACTAACAGTAGAGTAAAATCCAATGCAAAAAATATTAAAGCCCATTACTGCAATGAGCTTTTGGCAAAAGACCTTTGTGCAACAGAGGTCATATAACATTTCAGTGTTTGCACTGGATATAACCCAGGGAATTAATTCCAAACTTACAGTGGAAAAATTATTGGTATTTTTGTGTGCTTCAAAAACAATGCAACTTGCACCTTAATTTGGATTAAAATTAGGAATTTTTTCTTAATTACCTAGTCTTCTTCTTTAATCCAATGAATTTAATTAATTATTTTTTTAAATCCATTTAGAATTTGAGAAGCCTTTTTCATCCAGTTTAGTTTACTGCAGTTGGATACTAATATCACAGCAAAATATTAGAATTTCCAAAGCCTCTTTATAATTTCTTTAGATTTACTTTTACAAAAGAGAATATTTGGAATTCTTACCAAAAGAAAAAAAAATAAATAATTTACAAATCTCTGTAAAACAAGAAGCTTCATTGCAGGGACAATGAAATGACCAGAGCAGATACACAACAGTTTCTTTCACAGCTAAAGTCATGTCTTGGTTATTTTATGTAAAAGGAGAAAAGGAAGGTTAAAATTCAACTGTGTCTCCAGAACCAGGCCATCTTCTGCCCTTTGCAAGGCCTATTTGTGTTACTAAACATCTTTCAAAGGAGTCTTCAGCCTGCTCTTGTGTCACTGTAGGACACAATACACACGACGCAGAGCAGCTCCATTCAAGGCAAAAGAAAAAACTCTTTATTAAAAAAACTGACTCCATATTTATATCTTCCTGAAATGCCAGTGTCATTGGAGGGTGACAGTGCCACCTCCTCAATGACACTGGGCAACCTAACAGTCTATCAGTTTGCTTGTCCCCCATAAAAGAATGAAAACAATAAGTTATTTACATAAAGTTTGTGAAAAAAATTCTGTATAAAAATACAAACATCAGAAGGCTTAAAAAAACTTGAAAAATTCAAGACAATACTCTTGTATGCAAATAAGACTTCCCCTGCTCCCCCCATCTCTGTACAGGTATCAGGGCCAGAAACATCAGCCCTGGCAGCTGCTATTTCAGCTACAGTGAGGTTAAGATCACATTGCCAAGGGAAGTGCTCCTCTGGGACCTGAATATAAATCACTGTGCATATTATGGCCCATGAAGGATACTCCCCAGGAGCGATGAACCTGGGTGGGTTGGCTTGCAGTGGTGCCTCCTCAGCAAAAGAAGAAGCTCTCTGGTGAAGGGTAGAGCGCTTGGCAGTTGCCTCCAGCGGTAGGAGGATGAATGCCACACCTGGGAAGGATGCTGCCCACCAACTCAGGGGGCAAATAGCCCCAGAGGGCTATTTATTTATTTGCCACACCTGGGAAGGATGCTGCCCACCAACTCAGGGGGCAAATAGCCCCAGAGGTACAAGCAGGGAAGAGAGGCAGTTACTAAATCATCCTTTGAGATCAACCACAGAATGTAGGCTTTTTCCCATAATAGGATGCTAAAAGTCCCATGTTCTCACCAGAAAAATGGAATTCGATATATTGAAATCAGCTCTTCATGAGGGCATCCAGTCTGAAAAAGTCTTATTTACTTCTTTGGAGTCAGTATCTTAAAATGAACACTGTCTCGTCCATGTTACCTTCAAATTATTAATGGCTGCTGCAAGCATTTGTCTAGCAAGGGATTTCAGAATGCGACACAGTTGCACATATGTTAAAATATAGAGCTTAAATTTATCTCAGGACACATAAGACATCCTCTGGGAAAGCTGCACAATGCAACCATGCTTTCTATTTTTGGCAATAATTAAACTGTACTATGAAGAGTTATTAGACTAAATGACACTGTAAACCCCAAAAGCAAAATATCTAACATCACAGTATGATGTTCTTAGTCCTGTCTCATACCTCTTTCTTTTCAGCTCTACTGCAAATGAAAATTAGAGTCAATGGAAACTAAAAAGGTATTTTATGCATGGAATAACATATCAACTCAGTGAGAAAATAAATACTGTTTACGTTTTTCTGTTTAAAAATGTAAATTCTTCCTGCTGCACAAATTTGTAAAGTAAAATTGCTCAGTACTTATACATCTCTCATGCTTATCTTCTAAATCAACAGTGGTAAAACCAGAATTTTGAAAGTAATAGAGTATATGATAGGAAATTCTCTTTGTCACTTGCATTAACACAGTGCAATGAAGTCCAAAATATAAAAATATAAACTATGATTCTGACAATAGTCACTTGGAAAATAAATTTATCATGGATTATATATCTTCTTTTAAATAATGCATCACACACTTTTCTGAACCACTGCAGTTCCTTCTCAAGGTGTTGTAAAAGCTGAACAACCTGAAGCATATTTATACAGATTAAGTGGTTTCTAATACTCCAAAGAGCACTTAATCTGCATGAATGTGCTTCGTGTTGCTATGTGCTTCTAAAGCCTGAACAAGGAGCCTAAGTGATTCTGAAAGTCTGCTGCACATTCGTGTTTTGATAAGTCAAACAAAGGCGAAAATGGAAGAAATATGTTAATTGGCCCTGGCAAGCAAGACAAGCAATTGGCAATCAGAGGCTTTCCAGCCTGAGCTTCTTATTCTCCAGCCATGTCCTTAAAATGTCTCAAATTATACTAATAATGCAAGTTATTATGCTAATACAGACTCAAAAATGGGATAATGCTGGAAATGATGTATCCTTGATAAAAATGTTCCATAATCACCATGACTAATGTTTATTAAAATGCTGCCCTAGAAACTGAAGCAAAGGCCAGCTGGTTTACCTTAAGGGTTCTGCTGTGGCATTTTTCAAATATTCTGTGTTTATCGCTTTTTCTAGCAGACCATCTAAATGAGAAAACAGTGGTAAAACACTTGGCAAAAAAACCTTCAGATTCTGACACCTTCCTCTGGCAGAGCCATGAAATGGTTATTCAATAGACAGTTAACGTATCTATAAGGTATGCTGAAAGTGAAATGCACATGAAGAGAATTTCAACATAAAACCAAATGATTTGTATATCAGTTCCACACTTTGCCCAGTGTTGGCTAAAATAAGGGGAAGAAATTACAACAGCAGAATTAGCACAAAACTGATTGCTCTTCCTGACTAATGTGGGGATACAGACTCAGTGGTGTGTTTTGTTGCAGATGTCCTTCCTCTACCACTGTTTGAGTTAAGGACACAAGAAATGTCTTGTGGTGAACAGAAGGAAGATATTCTCCTACTTTATTTGCTTGTGGGAAATGAAGAAACTTGGTGGTAGGCAGGTTCTGAAGGCACTGTGGCATGTATGAAAATTTTTAGTCAAGTAATTCAGGATGTTACGGAGGGTAACTTTGAAAGACTGTCAGAATGAGGTGTACTGTCAGCAAGGTTCACTGTTTAATTTTCATCCAAAATAAATACAAAGGCATCAGCTTTTCTTTTTGTTGTTGTTTTACTCTATGCAAAGTAATAGTGTGTGGGATCTTGTAGAACATGTAACAAATATTCAGTACAAACTACTTTTCCAGCAACTGGGTCCCAGAGCTGTATAAATATCTCCAGAAAGCAGTGCCCAAGGCTTTAAGAGTATGTGAAATGAAAAGGATACATCTGTCAGCTGGTGTGTAGCACAGGAGGCAAACTGCTGAGTGAATTGGCAAGGGAGAACAGAAGATGATAATGAAGACAGCACTAAAGTCACTGCAAGAGATGGAAGGTAACATTTGCTGGTCTTCGGTTCAGCGTGGTTCAGAGCACTGGATCTTTTGGAATAGCTCACTGATTCCTAAGGCATAAAGGTACTTTCTTCACGGAGTATTCATCCCGGATATCTTCTACTGACACCTGTCCTGAGAGACAGAAACAGTTTTCCAAGCTAATAAACAATTCACAAAGTGCTTGCCGCAGTAGAGCAAGGAGTCTTTGGGGTTCATAAAGGACTAGAGTAATAGCTGTAGGGTGAAAGAAAAAGTGAAGGAAAAATGATGTGTGGCTCAGAGTTGCCATTTCTTTTTCTTGTTTACGTTTTCTGTAAGTTTATTTACTGTAATCCTAAAACAGCACTATAAGCTGACCCCAGCCTCAGGAGGAAATGGAGGTCTGCCATAATATCTTTGGAAGGGAAAGCTACAAGTCAAGAAAAATACAGGCATATAAATGGATGCTTCAGCCCAAACAGGCTACAATACTGAATAATTTACACAAATAAATTTGCGTGGGATGTGCCCTAATTCCAACTGTTCCGAAACCGCCATATTGAACAAGTCCTTTGCATGCATAGGGACAGGATGTTTTCTACCCTGACACCTTAAAATGTTAGAGGTAATAAAATCAGTGCAATGTGCAAAGCATGACACATACCAAACTGCTTCTTCCTTGCATTTGTCACTTTAATGAAGCCATAAAACTTGGGCATGCAGTGAGGATGGAGGAATCAGTGGTGTTGGGTTTTTTTTTAAATACTTGGGTGGAATGTGGCTATTTTGTCATGAGGCTGGATAGGTTTATAGGTGGAGCAGAACCGACAGATCTCCACCCTTTTAGGTTACTCAAGAGTAGAATGTTAGGATAAAATTCAGAGCTGTCAAAGTTTTCCCTGCAATCATTAGTACGGTCTTATTGTTGCTTGAAAATTTTAATATGCCTCTGACGTTTCACAGAAATTTAAGTTTGCAGGACAGCCAATTCCTAATAAAACCTTTGAGTTTTGAAAAAGCAAGCCTAAAAGGTCCAGTGCCAAAACACTGCATTTTATTTGCGTGCTGTAGGAAGGTTTCTTCTGCATTTCACCACACACTGGTTCCAAAAAAAATTAGACCATATGGTGAGCAATTTGCCCATGTGTGCAGTTTACCAACTTTGCCCCAAACAGGTGTGGATATCACAGCAGGAATGGACTAATGGGATTTTTGTCACTTAGCTGTTTGCCTGCTGTGAAAGGACACCCTCCCTCACTGCCAGTCTCCATCTCTCCATCCTCCAGACAGCTGAATGGCTAAATGGCTACGGCAATGTCACCTGATGCTTGTCCATCTCTTCTATGCCACCGTTGGGTTACTTTTTGAACTGGTCTTTTCAGACAGCTCTTTGCAGCTTCCCCATTATCCCTGTCATTTATGCCTTCAAAATGTACCAGTCACAACTTCTGCAGGACCATGCTTCAGCTCCACTAACACCTCCCACCTCCACAGGCTCTGACACTCTGCTCTCCAGTGGTGCAAACACCATGATTTTCCTTCCAGCATGGTGTTTGTGAGGGCCAAGGAGTCCTACCAGATCCCAGCACATTCTTGAACATTCTTTTTTGGGTGCTTAAGATCAGCAGTGGACACAGGGAGCAGAAGGTCCTTGTACAGCAGCAAAGGATCTCATTGTCACTTGTCTCTGTGTGCACCTCTCTTAACCCTGGGAAGAGATCATGGCACAAAAGGTGTTCAAAGCAACAAGAGTATTGAGTTCACCAGTGTTTTCATAGCACAGTTTTGCAGATACGAATTTTTCCAAAAATTCCCCTTTCTTCTCACCTTACCTTGCCTTTCTGGTTGAAGCTCTGCCAAGCTAATGAATCCAACAAAAGCATGAAAAGCAACATAATAATCCAACCAAGACAAAGTAGTTATAAATTATTACAGGCAGCTCCAAATTCAATCTGCCGTTGTCCTGGTGACTGACTGGGAAGCAACAATAATTTTTTTGTTTCTTCTCAGGCTGCAAGATATCATCCACAATAGTCTGTTTTCCCTCTCCCCCTTCCCTGTCCTTCCTTTTCCAGCCCTTGATGTTTCCCCTTTCTCTCAACTTGTCTTCTAATGATATAGCTTTGGAGCTAAGCAATCCTTCAACTTTCAGTGCTATCTACAGTGCTACTGTACCTTTTTCTTCATTGTTTCATTTTTTTTTAAGAAAAGCTCAGAGGCACTGGACCCTTAGTCCTCTGAAGAGTTTCCTGCTCCCTGCAGTTCTTGCATTTCCTTTTTTACACACTGTCATGCAGCCCTGTGTGACATTAACTCAGTCCAGGAGCCAGTACACCACTTTGTCACCCTGCTGCTTTGTGCTCCTTTGACTCCTTTCTGCCAGGCACACCAGTATTTCTACCGCCGATCTCTGACTCAGAGCAAACGAATAATGAAGCTGACCTCATCTCAGAAAAGAAAGCAGTCTTTTACCTGGACACATGGTAGCAAAGGGGCTCAGGACTCCATTTCACCTTGGCTTCTCCATTTCACTGCTTCTTTGCTCTCTTTTTCATTTTCACTCATCCTGTGCAAAGAAGAAATCTTCTAATATATATATTTTTGGAGTCCAAACTTATTGCTGTGACTTTTCTTCTTTGATAAGATTTTTTTTTGAAGTTTCCGTATTTCCTGTAGAACACTTCTATAAGTGAGACAGTTTGTATGTTCTTCAGTTGTAAGAGCAATGATGGACTCTAATATATCACATATTTGCTTAAACTATATCAGTACTCTGTCCTCCATCTAGAGGGAGTATAGAAATTTGAAATTTGCCCAGACAAAGTATATATCAAGCATGAAGAACTGCAAATAGAGAATGTGTGAACATTTGATGACACAATATGTTGGAGTAAGGTGTTTATAAAAGCAAATAGAGATACTTAATTCCTATTGACCTACTTAGCTGCCTTTGTTTCCTTCAAAAATTTCCTCTTTTAAAATTGAAAGCACTATCCCAGAGTATTAACACACACTTTTAGAAATTAGCTGGAGTGGTGGTGTAACACTCCTGTAAGGCAACATTTCTAAAATTTGACATGAAGGCACAATGTTCTTTGTAAAAGAGGGCTGGGCAGTTTGCAATAGGATGCAGTGGATCCATTACAATAGGATGTCAGGGTCATGTGTCAAGNAGCATGAGAGTAAATTTCTTGTAAACTCACAGTTGGGATTTTAAAATTTCTGATTCCAAAAATGGGTTGCACAGTTATAGGTGATTACTCACGTTAAACAAAGAGAAATTGTGAAGATGGCTAGAATTCAATTCAGCAGAGTAAATACTTATAATACAGCTATATATGGAATAAATTTTTCTTTAAAATTCTACTGAAATATGTGTTTGCCTGAATACATACCAAATTTACATCTGAGATCAGAGAAAGACCCAAGAAAGTTTTGCCAGTCATATTCTTGGCAGTCACCAATAGAGTAATGCTGTCAAATATGGTATAAATTTCTTATTAACACATTGTACATTCTGCTCCTCTTGCCTCACCCACAACCATGCAAACAGGAGTGGGTGGAGGCTGGTGACAGCTCAGTGCCCAGGCAGGACCAACAGGTGGCTCTTAAACACCCAACAGCATTGAATGTGTCAGAGACCCCACAACAGAGGGGTGATTACCACCAGGAAGAAACAAATGCAGGAGAAGACTCCTTCAGCTAATATAACACACCAAGGTGTCAGAGAACAGCAGGAATAATCCCATGGCCTTGGTGACCACAGCATGAAACACATCTGTGAGCAGAGGATCAAAAAAGAGGCTGGCAAAATGACAAAGAGGGGAAAAAAGCCAAGGAGATGCATCCAAGAAAGATGGCAAAAAACTAGGTGGAGAATCAAGAAGACATTTTCTGTCATGATGTCAACAATTAATGGCACACTCTGCTAATAGTTTTTTGCTCAGCAACAGTGAGGTTTAAAATGGTTTTGAGAATTCCCATCTACCTTCCTTTCCTACTGCTATTTTTCCACATCACACCATCACTTTTCCAGGCACTGTTGCTTCTTGCACCCTGAATAGAGGAGTTGCTCCCACTTGAAAACTTAACTAGCATAAATGACAGTGAAAAGAAGGGCTGTTCTGGAAAGAAATAAATGAAGAGGTGACGATTGCTCAAGACAGCACTACTGGAATGTGAACTTTTCCATTCTGTCCTGTGTGCCTTCACAGCTACACGTCTTTCCCCAATGCTGCTATGCTCTGCTCTAATCCCTTGCTGAAATAGAAGGGTATAATCAAATTACTCACCTCTCCTGCCTGCCCAGGACCCCCATGCCCTCAGATGAGGGCAGGTTAGGCTCCTCAGGGAGCCCAGAGAGACAGACACCCAATCATTCAGGCATCTGAGACCAGCTCTGTTGGTTGCTTCCCCTCAGTCAGAAATCTGATTCGAAAGGACAAGCTGGAAAAGTCGATGGAATAGCCTGACATTCCCCTCTGCACAGACACACTGCTTCAAAAGCAGAGATGAAAGGCAGCCTCACCTTCCTGCTTCCCTCCCCAGGGGCACCTAACCAAGGGGTTGGTTGTTAATGCACTCTTTGGGAAACTGGGGTCCTTGGAAACACATATTAAAAATTAAATGTCCTGATTCATATTTTGGAAACTGCCCTGTACAGTTGATACAGGTTGGTGTGCATCAAGAGTACTTTCAAATAGAATGCAGTAGCTGTTCCTGGTTTTGGGATTGCAGGTGGGCCAGATGCCTTAACTGGATGCCTACACAAACAGATGCTGGAAGTTGAAAAGCAAGCAGACTTGTTCCAGAGAAATAACATATTGGGAAAGACCACAGAAGCCACAAAGTTCATCCCTATCACCCAGTGCACATCATGGTTTAACCCTAGCTGGCAACTGTACCACAGTACAGTACCACACAGCCACTCACTCACACCCACCCCATCCCCTGGTGGAGAGAAGAATTGGAAAGAAAAGGTTAACTTTGTGGATTGTGATAGGAACAGTTTGAAAATTGGAACAAAATAAAATAAAACAACAGCAGCAGCAATAATAATAATAATAATAATATTTAAAAACTACTATTAATAATAATAGCTATTAAAAGGAAAGAGAGGAACCGAACCAAAAAAAGTGATGCACAATACAACTGCTCACCACCTGCTGAGAGATGTCCAGCCCATCCTTGAAAAGTGATCAGTCCATTACAGTCAACTTCCCAAATTTATATACTGGGCATGCCATTTCACAGTGTGGCATATCCTTTGGCCAGTTCAGAGCAGCAGTCCTGGCCATGCTCCCTCACAGCTTCTTGTGCACCTGCATTCTGGCAGAACAGGGGAAACCAAAAAGTCTATGACTTAGAGTAGGCTCTATTTAGCCAGAAGTAAAACATCAGCATGTAATCCACATTTTTCTCATATAAAGCCCAAAAGACAGCATTGTACCAGCTACTAGGAAGACAATGAACTCTATCCCACCTGAAATGAAGCCAGGACAGCCCTGTCACAGCTAGACATGGGCTGTGTTACCCACTAGCAGTTCACCATTGCACAAAGTCCACCAAAGTCCCATTTTAAGCACATTCATTCATTGTTGGCCTCCAATTCTCAGTTATATCTATATATATGGCTTTAAGTTTTTTCAAAAATTCAAGTTGGATTTTTGCAGCCTGAGAGGTACTCAGACAAAACCGGTGTCCACTCTGTATCACAGGAGCTGTCCAGGGCCCTGACCTGGTGCTTAGGACAGTTATAGGACAGTTTGTCCTATAACACTTCCAGAGAGTTCTTCAGGGCAGGTGTAGGTGGTAACATAGAAGGGAAATGCCATTTAACACACAAACTTTGTCCATGAATTTAACAGGAATAGATTTGCTCTTTGTAATAAGTACTCCTGCTATGCAATTCATATAAGTGCACACATACATATTTACGTGCACGTGTCTATGCAAATATACATTTACACACATTTTATATTATAACAATTTCTTATGTATAATGTCTTTTCTAAACAGATGGTTGCACAGAAAGATGCAACAAGTTTTGTTGGATAAGTACTAGACCCATCAGTTGACACACAACAATATTTTTTAATATACATTCATCTTATCTTACTGTAGGTTTGAATCGCAAACAAAAGCTAACATCAACCTGTTTCACCATATCCTAAATGGGAACAATTTAAGGCTACTTAGGAGAAGGATCACTCACTTTTTTTTGTGCCCCCACCTTATTTGCAAGTTAATGCACAAGGCAGACCTTAGGCAGCCTTAATTTAGTTTGGTCTCTTAGCTCTCAAATCCCTCATCTGTACACTGCCATTCAGCACAGCAGGGGTGTCAGGTTCTCAGACCAGAACAACTCCAGTCCCTCTAATTATTGAGTGAACTTTGTCTTTGGCTTTCACTGAGGTAATGGAGCCCACAGGGAGCAATGATCAGGTCTGAAGTATAATGAAGGTCATTCTCATCAGGATATTTATTTCTTTAAATTAATAAGAATGCAGTCAAACACCTATCCTGAGCTGTAAAGACACTTGTGTTGTATAAGTGAACTACAGATAAAACTGTACCGCGTGAAGAAACACTAAGAACTTCTGAAATGGAAAATAGAGAAATCTGCATCATCTGCACTGCATGTTATCCACTAGACTCTCCAAAGTCTCATTTTACCACTGATGTATCCCTGCTGAGGTGACTGGCATTCAGCCTATGGAGTGGGATAGCTGCTTAGAGTTTCCCAGGTTTCCCAGATACAAGCATAGATAAGCAGCAAGAGAAGTTCGAAAGACAAACATGGGATAAAAGGAAAATCTTTGTGAATCGCATTCACTCTAGCTTAGTCAGCTGGGGAAGATAAATCAGCTGTACAAAACCTGGCTGTATTTGTTGTCTAGACAAAGTTAAGCTGGATGAAGAGGTAGATCCTTTCTTCTTTTAGAGAAGGAATGTGTTTGTGGAAGATACTGCTGAGATAACCCTGAGGGATGAAATCTCCCCTTTGCTCACAGTGCAGGGAGCACACATGGAGTAAGTGGAATTTTTGAGACTCCGTGCTATGGGGGGACCTCTACAGTCAAAAACTCAAAGCTGTGGACTGTTAATCACAAAATCTGACAGGAATATGAGGGTAGGGAATAAGACTTTTTTTTTTTTTTTAAGACTTGGGGAGCAATGATAGAGAATGTTATGTTTCAAATAGGGTCAAGAAGCAAGTGCATGGTTAGTGGTGTTAAGGACTGATTCAACTTTAACTTTCAGAAGTCTTCAAAAAGCATCAGAACACAATGCCAGTTAGGGCTGCAAATCCAAGCACTGCTTTGGGGGCTATTGCAACTGATACCAAGGTGACTTTGTGTTAAGTCAATATGCTTTAGCAGACTCCTCTAATGAAAACAAACAAACAAGCCAACAAACCAGCCACTAAAAATCACCGCAAGTAAAATGTCATTCCAAGAAAGTCGAAAGGGTCTTTGTGAATGAAGTATTCTTTCACAATATTAAAGACATAGCATGCCTCTAAGGTCTGAATGGGGCACATGGCAATGAAGTTGATCCTGTTTTCTTTTGTTTTGGATTTTCAGAGCTCTACTTAATTATTCTTTCCTCTTACACAGAATAAATGAGGACAGAAAAGACCTTTGTGTTTTCTAAGTAATTGTAAGATAGACAAGGAAAACATGGCATGTAATTTCTTTCAGCTCTTAAAGGCTCCTAAATAAAGTACATCTTCTTCAGTGAACAATTCATAGTAGCACTGAAAGACCTCTTTGAAGGACCCAGCTTTCTTCCAAAGAGGGTATCTCATTGTATGTTTCCATTTGTGCATCTTTGATTCAATTAGATATTATTCAAAGCATACTGAATCTCCAAATTTTATTCTAATATTCAAATATCAAGCTACCAAATCTTACATTAACTTTTAAATTCTGCCTTTTTTTTCTTTTCTTTTCTTTTTTTTCTGTTACAAGGGGATTTAAAGCTGATTTTGGGTTTGGTTTTGGTTTTGGTGGTATTTTTAACTTCCTGCTTGCTTGATTCCTAACCACAATCCTGCTAACATGACTTTTGGACAAGATGAACTTCATGTCTGGATGATTTCATAATTGCATCCTATTCTGATCCTTCAGACAATGCATCCTGACTGTGTCGTGTAAGCCGGGAATGTTTTCCTCTTGTGCATCTCCTAGCCCCCTCCTCACAAACAGAATCTTCTGCTCAACAGAAGTACATCCAAGATTTTCTTCAAAATAAAACACAATTTCAAATTCATTTTTCTGCCTGGGATTTTGAGATAATCCTTTTCCTCTGTTACTTAGAAAGTTCTGAAGATTCCTTGTTTCACAGATATAAATATAGGTGTATTTCTCTCTCCCCCTCTTTTTTTTTTTTTTTTTTTTTTGTAAAGCTCTTCTATTTTGTTTCCTTCTAGTGTCTCTGTTAACTATTTAGGATATTCCTTTGTAGCCTTTTTGAAATGTGACAAGCATTGTTCTCTCTTCGCAGTTCAGAACTGAAAGTAGAATTTCAGTACTCTATTTTGCCACACATCTGTCACTCATAGAATGTAATGTAGCTGAGATGAAAATAAATGCAACTCTCTTGAAAAACTCTGAACACCCTCCAGTCCTACTAATTTCAAGGGAACTCAAGCCTATTAACAGCTCTGAAGACTAGTCTTGTTCATGCAGTCTTTTGCTCCCCTGCAAAGCACATAGTGAATGCCACCACAGTGGCACACACTGAGTGACATGTGCTTCAGTTAGAGTGGGTTTAAACTGTCCCTTTGAATTTACTTAGCAAAATCCTGTTCATAATATCCTTTTTGCCTAAATTTCAATTACTGCTTCCTGAAGTCCCTACTGTGGTTAAAGTTTTAAAGAAGGGAGAATTTTGCTCAGATTTGTGAAATGGACAACTGAACTATGATTTCTCCAGGTCCAAAATATTGTTTTGTAACTCTGAAAAGACTAAAAAACACCTTAAAATCAATTTTGAAAACAAGCTATTCTACTGAATGTTGATACACTGAATATTTTTAAATATAATTTCATGTAGCTCTTGTTTCTATTGCATTTTAAAGTTCATAACTAACTCTTCAGATGGTTTAAATTCACATTTCTGTTAGTTCTAAAGAGACTTCGCTACATTGCACTAATTGAAAATCTGGTAATTTAAATGTATAGCATTAAAAAGAAAATACATATCTTTTATGTTCTTTTCTTTTCTGCACTATCAACACTTCCTATTAAATAACCACACAGTCTTTCTACTACAAAAGATGCACACATCAAAACCCAGTAGCTCAGTGAAGAGTTTTGTTTGCCACAGTATCTTTACACATTCGGACAGAAAGGAACTTATTAATACAATATAATTCTACACTGGAAAAAATCAGACTTGAAGCTATCTAGTTTTTCAGGAGCAATAATGGGAGAGTTAGAGTCAAGATATCATAAGCAACTGTCATCCTTTGACCAAGCTTTGAACTTATGCCTGCTCTATGTTCTTCCACCTTGGCTACTACCAGTGGAAAAAGATAAAAGAATATATTTTCAAATAAAAATGAATGTTTGCAAAATGTACCATTGGATTCAAATACTTAGCAAAACTTCTGACCTTCAGTCCTGCTGAATTCAAAACACAAAGGCGTCTTTGAAATGCTGCAAATTGGGCCCAGCTGACATTTAAACATCAATTCTGAATGCGTCCACACCAAAATATCGATGCATCAGAACTGGGGCTATTGATTCTTTTCAACATGTTTCAGCCATCTGCTTTCCTTCACTTAGTTTCACTTCTGTCAGTTCTTACAATGAATAGACTTCGGTTGGGGATTCACATGCAAAGAAACCTCTTGTTTGAAATAAAAATGGACCAAATAATAGTGTTTTCCCTGAAATTGTTGCCCAGACTCATATGACCACACTGCTAGCTCTGCTCACCCAGCCCTGCTAACAGGAATGTTCTATAAAACAGCTGTTGCCTCTGAAACTCTTGCATGAAAACCCTTGCCCTGAAAAACAGTTAGAGTCCAACCCATAAATTGCTGGGATCCTGAGATTCCTGCTTTTGTGTTTTCGGGCTGTTTGGAGTAATCCCAGTGCATGGTTTAGCATGGGCTTTTGTCTTCAGAACTCCCCAAGCCATCATTTCCAGCCTCAAGTCATTTTGGACAGACCACTCTTCCTCACTCCTCTACTAAGTCAAGCAGGATACCTTAAAGAACCTTGGCTCATCTACATCTGTAGTCATAAGGGAAAGGAAGACTCCTGGGCAGAAACATCTACAGGTTTCATCAAAATGTCCTTTTTGCCCTCACTCAGTTGTTCGATCCCTCCCTTCTCTCTCTTCAGATCTTGGCCTCTCTGTCCCATGAAAAAGGAGTTCAATGCTGAGGACAGAAGCTGCTAAAAAGAAACTTGGGATTCACCTTGAATGATCTCTGAATTAGGCAAGAGCTCAGGACCAAGTCAAATCCAAATTCACATGCTTGGTGATATTTTTCTCTCATTCACACCTAGTGCATAATTCTTTCTAAAGTTTTTTAAGCATTCTGGGAGGGATCTCTGGAAAGGAAAGCTGAAAAGCAGGAGAGCAGGAAGATAGGCACCTTATGTTGTAGGTCTGAAGAAGACAACGAAAGCAGGGATGTACTGGAGTACTGCAGGTACTATTATTATTCTGCCAGTACCAGCAGGTGGGGTGCTGCAAGGGAATGTTTATTTGGCCAGGCATTTCTGAAATCCATTTTAATTATTAGTGCTAAATTAAGCCTTTAATTGCTGTTTGTTCTTGGGGCTTTTGGCTTTCTTGATGTTTTTGTTGGGTTTGGACTTTTTATAATTTAATCTGGCTTTTTTATCTCTGAATGCTGGCAACCTGTCTGGCCATATGGCATTGGAGAACAGTTTTCTTTGGCTCCCATTGTGTCCTGCCACTTTGCAATCAGATATACCCAGGTGTTCTGAAAAGATGGAGGCAGATCATTGTCCCCATTTTATGAATGAGGAAACTGAGAAAGAGGTCACAGGGTTTGCTTGGTCCTTCTTGGGACACAGTTCCTAGAGCAGAGCACCGACCCCTTGGCACACTCCTTGCTGGAACAGCACTGTTGCTTGGGATGGCAGCATGAATGACACAGGTGTGGGAGAGCCAAAGGTAGGCACAAGCTGTTCAGTTTAGATTATCATCAGGTTTTAAGTGCACCCTCCACTTTGCATTTGAAAAACTAACTGATTGTGCTATTATGTTTCTCCTCACTTCCAGATGCATCCAGCTGCATTTCTGCTCACAACAGAGAGTAAGGAACACAATCTCCACAAATCCTAAGTGTTGATACTTGTCACCCACAGAAAGGAAAAATACACTGACTGATACTTTTCTTTGCTTGTTGTTTGTTTGTTAACTTTCAGGTAAATTAAATTAGGTAGAAAAACAACAAAAAGAAAAAATGAAACCTACTTTTAAATCTTTGAGACCTGGGATGTAAAGAGATGTTTGAAGCCAATGGAGAGCCTGATGAGTAGGTTTCACTACCTGATCTTCATCTCCATTTGTAATGTATTGTCCTAAGCCACTTCATCTGAAAAATGACTCAAAGAATAAACACATTTGTAGCTTTTCCTGTTACAGCCCAGTATATTTAGTCAAAGAAATTGGGTCAGTGTACTTTTTATTTTCTTTCCATTCTGCTAACTCAACAGGATACTGGCCACATTCCAAGCATGCTGTGTCCCATTCCAGATTTCATAGACACTGAAAAAAATAATACCAAGGAAAAAATGGACTGTGGATGGCTCAGCTGACACAGCCACAGGCAGGAAATGGCTGGTTGTTGCAGCATATTATCCACAAAGCAAGGCAGACTGTAGGTTTTGTTATTTTACATTTCATCCTGCCAACCATGTCTATTGGTTGTCGCAATCAGAGCTGCTGCTGCTGCTGCTTCTGCTGCAGGGTAGAAAGTAAAAAAATGAAATAAAAAAGATGGAACAGCAGAAGCTTCTGCTGGTGCTATGAATACACACAGTGGAGCAGTGCAGGTATAACCTGGTTTTGGATTGATTGAGTAATTGGTCTCCGATACTTATTTTATTGTACCTCGTTAGAGGACTGGGTGATGGTAATTAAAACTGGTCAATTGGAGATGAGAAAGCTTTGTGACATAAAATAGCTTGTGAAAGGGACATGATGAAAGTCTTTTTGGTGCACAGTGAGGAGGCAAAGGAGCTATAGCTATATACATGTGTGTGTATATAAAAATATGTGTATGTATGAGAGACTATATGTATGCATGCATATTATGCATGTATATTCATATATATATATATGTGGGACTAAAAGCTCCTGAAATCTAAAAGCATTTTCCAAATATTATCTTCTCTCCTTAGTCATCTTAATATGATTATATAACTAAGCAATTTCACTATAGAGGAGGAAGCATTGTACACCTACTCTTGGCATAATGATAATATACAGGAGGGTGTAGGAAAAAAAATTAATAACCAATTAGCTTCACAATATCACTCCTG
This sequence comes from Peucedramus taeniatus, assembly GCA_013400575.1. Taxonomy (NCBI): domain Eukaryota; kingdom Metazoa; phylum Chordata; class Aves; order Passeriformes; family Fringillidae; genus Peucedramus; species Peucedramus taeniatus. Next base: position 377,778 of record WBNO01028496.1, on the reverse strand, counting down.
AATAAAAACAAAGGTGTCTTTTCATTTCTAATCCCTTAGAACAATTTATGCATGAAAGGAACATCTATTTAAAATCTTCCCTTGTTTCTCAATTGTTGGGATTTTTTGGCAATTGTATTTTTGGTGCATATTTTTGTCAGCCTGGACAAAGAAGACAGAGAAGTTGACAGTCTAAAGAGTATGTGTGAGTGTCTGTTTGTATATTTACTCATGTAGGTGGGGTAGAGGGGTAGATAAAAACAATGGGAATATTTTAAACAGATTGGAAATTTAATTAGGAAGGATTCAAAGTTCAGATGCTGCAGAGAGCCTCATAAGATTCAGTTGCTCAGATTGCCACAGCCTCCTCCAGTGCTCCCATTTAAACCATGGAGAGAGCACCCAATAGAGCTGGGACAACAGTGATACTCAGTTTATGCACAACATTACACACCAACACACAGGCTGTAACCTTTTGTAGAATCACAGTGTCTCCAACTATTGCTTGAATTAGTTGAATGACTGATCTGCCCTCAGTAAGTGCGGAGCAACTTCATGTTCAGTGAAGCAGCAAACAACCCAGGGATTTTCCTAGCACTCCTATCAAAAGGTAAGTAACACCATTATTCGGGTAAGACTGAGGCGCTGGGAAATCCCAAAATAAATCACAGACACAACTGGGAATAAAAGCTGGACTCCCCAGTTCCCAGGCTTGTGCAATAACCAGTAGAAAACTCATCTCCTTTTAGTCAGTGGGGAAAAACAGCTGAATTCCCATGGGGGAGCTGGGAATTACTCTGTATAATCCTACAATTAAAAGCCAATACTTTTACTAAGATAAATCCTATTGTAATACAAGGCAATCTGCAAAAATGAAGCCACAATGAAATAAGGAAGCCAAACCAACCTGGTCCATTGCTAATGAACTAAGGTTGTTAATGGTTTATTCACACTTATCGGGCTGGTGTCAGACAGCAGCCGTGTTCTGGGAAAGCTTACGGACAATCTCACAATCATTAACAGGGATACACCTCCAGCCTCCCACAAGAGAAGCACTACCTTATCAGAGGTAAAATGGATTTAAAACAACTGAGAGCTACAGCCCGTGAATTCTGCCAGGAAATATATAAAATCATGTTGGGATTAATTTTTCTGATTCTCGTTTATTCTTTTCTTCTGGAGTAAACAAATATTCTGTATAACCAAACGTATCCAGAATGCACTGCCTGAAGTCAGGATGTTTTTGGCAGAATTTGGAATACAACCCTAATCCCCAAGTCCCGGCCCTCTTTCATCAGGGAAGAATTGCAATCAGGGCCTTGTAGCAGCAATCAAACAGAAGTGATTGTCATGAGAACAGAGCACATGGAAAAGTAGGAGAAAATTGGATGGGACTTAGGACAAAGTAAGAGATAAAGAGGTGTTATTGAATAAAACCAGTAGCAAGAATTCCTGACCTATTTGTGACAATTTGATTAAGAAGGTGAGAGGTAACTATCAAAGTGGAGAGATGATAGCTAACAACTGATTATGGGAGGGTAAGCATTGACACTGCCTGACTCAGCAGTGGAGTACACTCGGTGGAACTTTTCTCTGTTTTAAACAGCAGAAGCTTTTTTCTTATGTTTGGGGTGTTTGTTTGTTTGTTTGTTTGGGGTTTTTTCGAGGTTTTTTGTTTATTTGCTTGGGTTATTTTTTCACTCTTTTTCCCGCTGGACCTGTCAAAAGAGTGATTTTGCTGCCTTATAAAACCAGTGACATTTGGAATCAAACCAGGCGCTGAAAGGGACAGGTTGGGTGCTTGCAGCTCAGCACCCTCAGCATAAAGGTCACATCCCACAGCATCACCCACGTAGAGAAGGTGACAAACAAGGTCCGGGCGACTGAGTCACCTGGCTCAGAGCTTGCATGCAGCTGAACTGTCATTCACCCCTTATCAGTGCTCCCTCCACAAGCCCAGTGTCCAGGTCAATTAGAGGACAATGTCGGAAGTAACACTCGCCAAGCCAAGGGCTGTGCGATGACTAACCTTGAAATTAATCAGGCTCTGAGGTTTTCCTGAGTTACCAGTCACTTTAGCTTGATGCAGACAGTAATTCTTAGGAAAGAAAAGAAGGAACTGGTTGGCTTGCCCAAGCCAGACAGTTAGCAAGTAATTTCAACTGGATTTTGCATCAGCATGGTAAGAGAGCTTTCCCCACTCACTTGTATAGAAACCAAGCATCGTGCAACTGTATCCAGGAGAAACAAAGCTGCTTAAGTCAAGAAGTAATGAGTAAAAATTCAGATTTCAAATTATCCGAGTGCCTAATATTACATGCTGAAATCAGTTGTTGTAAAGAAATCAGGGCAGTCCTTCACAAGTGTGACCTGAATTTCATTTCTTAGCTTCAATATGCCATAAACCACTTCCCTTCCAAATAGAGAACACACTTAAAAAATCACACTTAATTTTGCATTTTCACAAAATCAGAAAAGGAATTACTAATGTTCAACATATTCAAAAGAAGTAACTCTTCACAGTCTGTCAATTATAGCTATAACAAGAAACTTCCCAAAATAGTTATTTGGAGGTGACTCTATTTCTGTGGTGAGAAAAGTAATTTCCATTGCAGCTTTTGCTTTTGCAAGAAAGTAAAATATTCCCTGGAAACATAGATTTCTCCTCCTTTTTGGGTTTGATGGGCTTTTGTACAAACACATTTATCACAAAATGTTCCTGGGTCGAGAAAATTTCAGTAACACAGTCACAATTTGTTTTCAGTCGCCGGTAGATCATGCAAATTACAGGACAGCTTTCTGGTGCATTTTTGAGTTACAGAATAGGTTGCAGGGAATCAGACACATGATTTAACATATGTTAGATCCTGCAGACAGATTTGAGCTTAGCAGTAAGCATGTGGCTAGTCTAATTTAGAGGAATTATAAAATTAGGCAGGACTATTTCTAGGATTGGGTAAGTCATTCATTTTTAGACTCCCAGCATTTGAAGAATCTGATTGCTACTTTATTTCTGAAGGATAATTCCCTTCATTTTGTGGCATTAACTAGCTTACACCAGTTGGTTTCTCAGTGTCAAAGATAAGTGTCTGTTCAGGACAGCAGCCTGGGCTCCTTAATTCCTCTGAGTAATGTCATAGCAGCAGATGCATTGCCAGTAGTGAGACACAGGTATTTGTAAAGCATGGATCCATGTTTTGCACTGTATTTCCTGATATACCTGACCAGACACCTCACCTGGGTAGCCCTGCCTCTAAAAGAAAACAACTCTGTTATGCTGCTATGGCAAATAGGAGTAGCTTCTGCATTAAGCCATTGACCCCTAATAGGCATCTAAACAAACAAGTGGGTTTTGCTTATCCCTCGTAGCATCTTTACAGCCTGGCTATTTTCACTGACAAACCTTCTGCTGGCTTCAAAGGGATCAGGTTTTTTTTTCTAATATTTAAAGTCATGTATTGCATACACACTGTGTTTATCTAAGAAGCACAGGGAAGGGTGGCACAGCATAAATCTGCTGGTATTTCATGGATAACCTTGGATTAACCTTGGATGATATTCCATTTTATAGAATTTTACAGGCTGAAATTGCCAAACAAAGACACGATTTTAATTTAAAAATGGTATTAAATACTTTTTTTCCTTTTTGTCCATAGAATATACATTGAAAATAGAATCAGAACACTTTAGCTTAACCTTTTACAAACCTATACCACAACAGAATAAAAAGCCTTCACTACATGTGGAATTTGACTTTTATTTATAAAATGGAGTTTAACAGTGGAAAAAAAAAACCCACACAATGTAGCATTTTTGCCAGCAAGATATTTTATCACCTTCTCTTGGAGCTCACAATAGAGAAATGACAAGGTGAAAGGGCAGCTGATAACCATCTTTACCACAGAATTCTTCAATTATGCTTTATCTTTGATGGTTTCTTGTAAAAAAGAAGTATCAAAAACTACCATGCAGATTATAAACCTTACTGTGGACTATGGTAAACTGACTCCTACCTTAAATGCAAGTGTTAACAAGTGTCATTTACTATACTTTGCAGGAAAAAATCTGTGCTTTTCTGATTTATTTCTTCCAGTTTAAGCTGGTTTTTCCTTAGAGGAATCAGGAATAAGTTGTTGCTGGTATATGAGAAGAAATTATTTTGTTGCTGAGCTCAAGCTCCATTTCACACTGCTACAAGCATTGCCCACTCTTTCTGAATCATAAAGCACGACAACCCCAGTTTCCTAGCATGAAGTTTCTCCATGAATAAGGTTTAATTGCCAACGAGAGGTCCATAACTTTTACTCATCAAACACTTTTTCATCAATTACTGTTTCATGGAACAAACATTGTCTGAGCTTTTAGTCTAACTTCCATTTCAAAATTGCTTCAGGAAAGTTAAAAATGTCACAAGTTAATCTATAATAAACCCTCAGCTTTGTATGTGACAAGGCATGACAACTCATTGCTGTAAAAGAAACTCTGAACTAGCACGCTCAAAAAAACATGCCTGCTAAAAGAACATTAGATTTTCACCACATGCTTATACTGGTTCTATACCATTGCATAATTTTTCTTTTGCTGCTTCTTCTGTTCATATTCTCTAAATTTCCCTCCTCCTTTTCTAGATCTTAATTTCCCAAGACTGGCTTCTTGAACAAACTCTTCTCCACCATAAATTTGCACTAGCATGAAGAAAGAAGAGGCACAGGCAGGGGGAAAAAATGGTCAAGTGCACTCCCCTAACAGAAATATCTGTCTAACTCAGACTGTGTGACTACCTGATAAAGAAAATATTTGTAAACATACAGGTACAAATATCTCAGGTTTTTCAAAATGTCAGAAGTAGACTCTGGGTCTTCAGCATCAGGTAAGAGTGCATTAAAGTACAATTATTACATTTAACACAAGTAGTGCTGATATGTCTGTTGATATTTCTAGTCAAAAATTTATTTTTTCCTAGTGAAGTCTAATAATTTTGGCATGAACCAACTGATCTATATAGAGCTTCTGTAATTCAGTTATGTTCATGATAAGAAATTAAGGTTCCCATTGGGTTTGCTAGACAAACTTTAAGTAAATGAAGCCTGTGAGTCACTTTTGGCTTGATTTGCTGCCTAGACTCACACTGGCAAACCCACCAAAAAATTGATTTTTGGGGGGATTTTTTCATCCCCCCCACTGAGATGGGACTGGCAAGCCAAAAGCTTGTATAAAAATGCCATGGAAAGGAATGAGGATAATGAATCCCTAATGTCCTAAAAGCAACAGGTTTTTCAATATCCCTCTGGGGAAGCTTGAATCTGAGTTTCAGTGCTCATCAAACAGATGAATCACCTAAGGATATGTGACAATCAGTTCATCAGCTGGACTAAAAAGCCGAATATTTAACAAGGGCACACACATATGGTTAAATAACTCTGCTCTACTGCATGAACACAGGGCCCTGTTATATGCCATGATCTGAGGTTATATAAACACAGACATGCTCAAGCATTTGTTAGGGTTTTTCATTTTTTATAGCATTACTGGAATCTTCCCGAGAGTGCGGAAACAGCATTTGTTGGAGCCTCATTAAAATAAATGACAGTGTTGCTACTTCCTCAGATAACTTTGCTCCTGTCTCAGCAAAGGTAGACTGGTTCTATTACTGGGAAACACTTTCTATTGCCAATTCTGTGGTAGAGGAACGGCATTCTAAATTTAAAAATCCTTTGCTATTGATCCATGTTTATCACATAATACTACACTGGCTTGCATTAAACAGCACAGATACATTTTCATCCCTATGAAGGGAATTAAATGCCCAATTCTTATTATTGTTAATAGTTGTGTGCCTAATGCCCAGCGTGCCTGCCTGCAAACATACCCCCTTAATTGCCTAATGTGCAGTGTTGAGAGAAGCAGATTATTCAGCTTTATGTTTCTGCATTTGCAAATGTACTGAGGAACTGGTGGCTGTGGCACAAAGAACAGATTTGTCAATTTGTTTATTTTCAAAACAGGACAGCACAGGGTCTTTGTTCTAGCAACTCTTGGCTACAGAGCTGTGAAATTCTGAAAAAAAAAAAAAAAGAAGCATTTTAACATATGGATTTCTACAGTGTGGGAAGGCTTTGCATTGCATTCAGGACTCTTTCCAATTAAACTGAATGTTAGCTCAGCCCATTTAAAATGCATATAAATTGTGCTTATGGGTTTCCAGTTATGCTTACCCTTCTTCTGAAAGATACCATGAAGGGCATGAGCAGAAATGCAGAAATGTTTTAACCCTGAAGTTTACAGATGAGGTTTTGTTACTGGTTTTTTTTCCCTCTGGATGGAAAAATATAGATACTTAAAGACCACATTTAACACTGTTTTCTGAAACAGTTAAGAGAATTGTACAGTGAAAAGCATATATCCTGAACAATTATTGTTATTCTGCATTACACTAGGGTTAAAATTATTTTGGCTACGTTGAGTAGTCCCCAGAGAACTTCATTAGCTTCAGTGGTACTAAACCTAATGTCACATTACTTCCCATAATGACAACACGAGTTGTATTAGGTGAAACATACTATTAAGAATTGTATACTTGCAAATACACTCCAAGGTTGGGAATAAATCTGAAAATTTCATGCACATGATTTCATAGTGACTCTATCTATTTTGGAATCCAAGGTTTATTGGAGTCCATAACACAATAAGTCACTGTATCCTTGGCTGAAAATCTTGTGGCTGAAGTTTTCTCTTTTAAAATAATAAAGACATTTCAAATAGGTTTCTCACAGAAACTGTCTTGAGATTCATTTAGTGCAGATCAATCTGTCCACATAATCTCTATTCACACATTCCAACCACCTTAACTGTCAGAAGGGAAAAGCACAGCCCAGAAAAACATCTAAACAAATAAATGAATCCCTTTTCCTGTGCTTTGAGAAAAGCAGAATGATTCCTTCCCAGAGAAGCCTCAGAGAATTAGGTGGCTAATGGAAGAAGGATACATCAGCCAGAAATCTCAAGGGTAACAAGGATGATGAGTTGCTTCCGCAGAGGCAGGCAGAGATGCATCCTGAAACTTTTGGCGTGTCTGAAATCAGCAACATTTCTGTTCTTTCATCCGGGGGGAGTGTTTTGCACAGGGAAGCCCCCTGGGTGTCTCAAGCCACTTCTCATCAAGCTCTGCTTAGGATAGCAGCTCTTGGCTGTATTCTCTCCAGGCTGTTGCCCCTGGGTGTTGATCTACATGCAAAAAGGTCTCTCCTGCAGCTCTCAGCATCATAGTGTCTCTATGCTGTGATGTGGTTGGGAGGAAACCATTCTTAGCTGCTTCACATCATCAGGGCTGAGGTAGGGCAGAGGTTTACAACTCCTCATGTTTCCCATTTGCTTGAATATTTTTCTCATCTCTCAGATGGGGCAGTAGCACACTGAGAAATAAACCTCTTTGCTCTGCCATATCCCTGTAAGTGATATATCCTCATTAGCAACTGCCTGAGCCAGTCAGTCAAGGTTCTCCCAAATGCTTCTTAGCATCAGCTAAGTCCCATAATATTAATACCACTGATGTCTGCTACATCTCTATGGGATTTTAGTGAAGAGAGAATGTTATTAAAAGAGATAGTGTGGCTTTGCTTTCATTTGTTCTTACCCCATATTTGTTAAACCAGTAGCAGTTTTTCAAGTCACACCAATCAAACACAAACATCTAGGACCTAATGTTCACTGTCAGATGCAGAAATCCGGTCCATACAAAGCTGGATGGGTGCCTGGGAGTGGTGTAAAGGTACCAGGAACACTAGTTCCAAACTAACTCTCAAAACCAACACTGTTGTTACTGAGTTGTCACTTCCTCTTCACTAACCATGGCAGAATAATCATTATTCTTTCTGGAACTCATTAGAGGCACTATTACCTTCTTTGTTGTGAAGTCCCAGGTTGTCCAGATCCCATAAGACCCATTCAGTTCTTGGGAATGCTCCAGCTTCATTGGTTCAACTGGAGGGGATTTATGGGTGGGAAAGGGGAAGCATAAGATGAGGCAACATACCTCCATGTGAAAATAAATTTATTCTGTTGCACAGGCAGGAGAGAAGTGACTCAAAGATGCCTGAGCAAAAGCTGAAGACTCCTCTAAGCTCCCCATACTACTCTACCTCGACAGGATACAAAGTGATAATTTATCCAAACATTGAAGACAGAGTTCCTCGGCTAGCATAAACAGGAGTTTACCCATTGGCTCTGGCCCTCCTGAGAACAAACTCCCATTGACTGATAAGTGATCCTGAGGATAAGGCACTATTGTTGGGCTGTTTCTAAGAGCTGGCCCTCATAAACTAATCCTTTCATGGGTGCCATAGGCACCACATTCTAAAGCACTAAATTCACTTGAGAAATCCCACAATTAGAAGGCAAATTGACTCACCAATTTCGCCTGTAAAGGTCTTATTTTGCCAACCTATATTTAAGAGGGCACGAATCTAGGCATGATAAGATTAGAAGTGCACAAATAGATGAAGAGGAGGTGGGGCTACCCCGATGTATTTTCAAATCAAATTTACAAAGGAATTCTGTGTGCTCAAGGGCAATTATAGTCACGCAACTGTAGGTGACGGAAACCCATGACTAATAAAAATTAAATTGGCCCAAAATTAATCATATGCAGCAGGACTGATTTGATTCAACCAGATTAGCTGCTAAAATGCCTCGAGAGGGTTGGATTAGCAGAAGATATACCCTTCTATCTCAAGGCTCAGGCTGTAATATCTTACAAAAGCAAATTAACAATAGAATACATTAGTTAGTCCTCTCTTGATCTCTGCAATGAAGAACAAAACAAGGAAAACATGACTGTATGTGTTGGGTTGTTCCTGCCTTTTCAATTCTTCCATAAAACTTCAGCAGATGCTGCAGCGCATGGTTGATGGCAGACTGAGCAGAAAGCAAGAGGTCACTCAGTGGTAAGTACAGCACCTCAAGCTTGGCATTATTTGACAGTAAAAAATTGGTTAGTTGGGACAGATTTCTAATATTCAATATAGGAATAAGATTTAGATCAAGGAGATGGGCTAAAAGCAGCTGGTCTTTTCAGCTTCCCTCCAACCTTCTCTTCCATTATCTGAGCAAGCACTGGCCTAACAGTCTCATTCATACTAGTTTAATTTACAACAGACTGGGAGACAAAGTGGCAAAGCAAAACACCCTTAGATATCCTTACTGCCTTCTTCCTATCTCTAAATCTAGGATTAGACATCCACAGGTTCCTGTTTTGGTTTATCTCTCTATAAAGCATTAGTAGTTCAAAAATAGAATAAGTATAACCAAAATGTAAAGGAAAAAAAATAGTCTTCTCAGTTATCTCAGGAAAAGATGCATAAACCCTTGGGTATATAGGCTGAGCCTACACATATCCAATAGCACTTTCAGAGACTTCCTTCTTTGTCCCAGACAAACATATCCAGCTGGATTTCCATCAGAGAAAATGGCACTGTGTCCTTGGCTAACTTTAAACATGGAGAAAGCATAACCCTAACATCCCATGGTTTGCTCTTGATTTTTTGTGTTCATTTGTAGGGACCACTAGTGCCTCCCTGTATCTTGTAAATAAATAATTGGACAGAATAATTCCCTCCTGCAAAATACAGTTCTGATAATTTTTATAGTGGTCTGTATCTATCAGTCATATTCATTAAGCTAATCAGATAAAGCAGGGAAAAACCCAACCAAATGCATTCCATGTTTTCTAAAATGCTGCCAAGATGGAAATATTGCACTAAATAGGCAAAATATGCATTTCATTTTCTCATCCACTGGATCTAGCACTGTGTAGGATTTTTTCCATCACCTGGTATAGACTAGAACACCATCCCAAATTCCTGCTCACTATAATTTTTTAGTCCACACACTTTTACAGGAATGACATCAGTTCCATAACTCTTTCACTTTCCCTTCTAGAGCATATAAAAATAATTTCTGCAGTTTTCAAGTGCTAGTTAGGACCTGTAACTAATGAAACTTTTTTGTAATGTAGCTGGCTAGGTTACACAGTGTCTGGTCACTGTACTGGAAGCTGTTTTTAAATTTGAACCTAGCATGAATTGACTGAATTCAGTCAAAATATGGACAGGGCCTCATTTATCTGAACTCTGATTTATAGTAAATAGAAAAATTCAAGTTTCATTTATATAACTCCCTGAAGATGCATATTCTACATAAATTTACTTGCCTGTTCTTGTTCCTTTTTATAAACCTAGGAAAAGACAATCTCTCCAAGAATATCTATTGGAAAGCCTGGGAAAAAATAGAATTGATATGTGTAGATGATTTCTAAATGTTTGGGAGGCATTTAGTTCAAGCAGTAAACACTTTTACTTTTATGAATAGTATTATTAAGGAGATTTCATGATATTAAGAAAGCTTCATTATTATAGCTTTCCTTGAATTCACTATTGAGTCAAATATAGCTGCAAAACCTTCAGTGTCTTTGGTACTTATGCTTGAATCATCTTTTACATTTTTCATAAGTCTCAATCCAAAGAAAGTAAAAAAAAAAGATTAAGTCCCTATAAAAATTATGTCAATTAAAGTAATCTTTTTTTAATCATCTTCCTATGAAGATCAAAATATGTCCAATGTGAGCATAAGCTCTGTCTTCTCCCCTTACAGGAATTTTTAGACAGGATTTTAAGCCTTTAGTCACCAATTGAAATATATGTACAGTGCTTATGGTACACAACACTAATTACAGAGGATTATAGGGAAATCTAATTTGGAAGAGGGCTCTGGGCATGACCTAGTCCAAACCCACACTCAGAACAAGGATACTTTTGGGTGGGGTTGTTCAGGACCTTGTCCAGTCAAGCTTTGGGTGTCCATGGAGAGTGAGATTTCACAGCCTCTCTGGGATCCTGTCCCAGTGCCACACCACTCTCTCAGTGAAGGACTCTCCCTTTAAGCCTTGCTGCCATAGATGCTTTAGCCTGTTGGCTTGCAAAAGGCCTTCTGCCTGCAAAGTTGTAGACCTCTTTTTCTTCTTTTTCATGCCCAGCTTCACTCCTTCTCACACCAGCTGCCAGGGCAGTGCTTTCCAGAGCCTCTGCCATGGTGTCTTTCTTTTGTTGCTTGCAAGCTGCTTCATGCTGTTTCTCTCAAGCACCTGCAAACAGTGAGTGTTGTTGTGGCAAGGAGGTGGTTTCTGCTGGTGTGACAGTCACCTCTTCTTTCTCCCCTTCTCCCTGTTTCCCTCCAGCTGTAGCATCTGGATTACATCAGAGAACCAACAATGTACATCCACAAAGCTCAGCTACCAAGCAGGGCATTGCACCTGCCGATCACCAAAGCACACTCCAGGCAGTGCTAATGTTCCTCAGCAGGAGCCAGGAGTTTGAGGAAGGGCTGGTGGAAACTACAGTTACTGTGGAAAAATTGCTATAAGGGAACCCTGCTGCATTGGAGGCAGGAAGGTGTTCCTCTGGGGACCCTCATCACTCCCCTTCCCAGCTGGCCCATGAGCAGTTTATTCACCACCTTCTTTCTGTCTGTCTGTTTCTCCTTCTCTTACCCTCTTCTTTTTCCCTAGAAATTACTTTATACACCATCAGCTATGGATGGACCTTGCTGATACACCTCCATGCATGTGAACCTGTCTCAACATGCTTTGTGTTGAGAATATTTTAGTCAGAATTTCCCTTTCTGCAACTCATTGCTGTCATCTCTCATCCCCCTTTTCTGCACGAAGAAGAGTCGGGCTCTGTGCTGCCTCTAACGCTTCCTCAGGTAATGAAAGACTGCAATTAGATACACACACACAAAAGCATAGACTTTCCTTGCATGTCACATCCTCCAGTCTCCTCAATGTCTTAGCACCCCTCCTCTGGACCCTTTCTAGTTTGTCAGCCACTCCTTTGAGGTGCCCCTAAACCAGACCCAGCACTCCAAGTGTGGCTTTTCAGTATTGAACAGAAGGGAAAATCACTTTGTTTAGCCTGCTGAATATATTCTTGCTAATGTAGCCCAGGATGTGTTTAGCTTTCTTCCCCTTAAAGATACAGTGTTGACACATTTAACACTACCAGGACTACAAGGTCCATTTCTGGAGAACTGCTGCTACCCCAGTAAACTCCAGCTGGTGTCCATTCATGGGTTTATTCCATCCCAGGCACAGGAATTTGCCTTTGCTTTTATTGAACCTCACAATGTTCCTTACTACCCATTCATCCAGCTTGTTGAGGTTCCTCCCTGGCAAGCCCTGCCCTGCAGCATGCCAGCTGCATCCCCCAGACTTGTACCACCCATAACTTGCAGAAGACTCATCCATGCCAGCCCATCACCCAGGCTTTTAATGAAGATGATGAACAGGATCAACCTCAAGGTCAGATTCCCAGGAATATCAGACTGCTGCCAATTCAACTTCCCGTCATTAACTACTACTGCACATCCAGACCTTATCTCCTCAGTGAAGTTATGTGGATGTTTTTCCAGAGTATGTCAAAAGATTTGCTAAATTTGAGGCAAACATCCACTGCTCTCCACTTATCCACAGAGCCTGCCATTTCACCCCAGAAAGAATTGAGGCTATTCAAGCACAAATTACTTTCAGTAAACCCTTCCTGGCTTCCCAGGCTTCAGAGCTCTCTCAGGATTTCCCAGTTGCTTTAGCATGGTGTCCTTAACTCAACCACACATTGACAAAACCAACTGAGATTCCTCATTTTCAGTAGTTAATATTCTAGTCTGAGCAATTTTAATGGTATTGTGAAAGCATATAAAGATCATAAAACTTAATGACCTAACATTTCTTAAATTTTCCACCACGACTTTTTAAGAAGATGTATAGCACAGCACTTTCAAAGGGGACATCCTCTTTTACAACAGTGGGCTTGTAGTCTGCAAAGCACAGATGCTTTTCTTTTAGTGGCTAAGACTATGAAATAAGTGAAATCTTAAGGGCCATATCTTCACTTATTTACACCAACCCATGCATTTTAGCTTCAGTGTAACTGTGCTAGTTTATGCAGTTTATGCCAAAGGAGGATCTGGGCTCCAGTTTCTATTTCCAGCTCTGTTTTGCTCATGTGAATGCAGCAGTTAATTCAGAACATATGGAAGAGGTGGGGGAGGGAGCTCCTGCTCTCACAGCTCATGCAGCTAGATTGATTTTTACTAAAACTTAAAAAAAACCCACAGCACATACCACGTGTGACAAGTCACCATCCTGCATTTCTGATATGAGTTATTCTGTATAACAAAATGTGAGTGTAAAATTTAGTAGCACAGCAGTTATGCCATGCAACATTTCACCTGTCTGGGAGTACAGTTATTTCCATTTTCATAGCAATGGGCTATTGTATCCCAAAATGTGCTGAGAGAAAACACACTAATAGGATTTTATGTGAACACTTGGAGAACAAATTTATACAATGGAACTGGACCGGAATTATTTGATTAAATGCAAGCCATTAATGTTGTAAACAATACAAAAAGAGAGTAAACCTAAACTGAATATGAAATAATGAGAGAAAAATGGGCTTTATATTGCTTAAAATGCACAGGTCAGATCATGCAGCTTCCACAGTATCTGCTAAGGCAATTTTACAGTAAAAATGAGAGTTTTCTGTTACAGCAAAAACAGCTCCATTTGATTGACTGGGAGAGATGTATTGCAATATTGAGCACAGGCTCTAGGTTGACAAAAGTATTTATAACTCTTATTTACCTCCTTCATTTCCCACTGAAATCAACAGAAAGTATGAATAATGTACAACTTTTAGATCTGAACTATGTGACTTAAATCCCTTTAAAAAATGGTCTTGAGTTGGAAGTTTTCTTTTTCCCAGAAATGAAAAGAAAGAGTATATCACAAGAGGAAAGGAAAGGACAGCTTATATTTCACAATCCTTGCTTGGATGCAGCCCATTCCCCTGCTTCTAGAGATAGGAGAGGATGTTTAAACAAGCAAGATAACAAAAGCTAGAAGAGACCCGAGAGCCTACAACATAGGCAAAAATACTGCAAATTAGAAACAAACACAATGAGGACAGCAGTTAAGTGCTTATAAATACCCATTTCCTATGGCAAAGCTGTAATCCAGATTCAAAACTGCTCGTTTGTGTCTTTTACTGAATTTTCATTGCATCTCCAGAGGCAGGAAGGCAGGGAGGAGAGATGCCAAAGCGACACTGTGCCCTGAAGTTTCACTACAGCTCTGTGCTGGGTTGTTTCAAGTGAAGCGCTTGAACTGTAAAGGTGCAAAACACAGTTCCCCTCAGGTACTGCTCACATTTGTGAGAACTGCAGAAATGTGACCACCTTAGGAAAGATTGCTTTTTTCTTTCTTTTTTCTTTTTTTTTTTTTTTTTTTTAAGCCCTCTCATTCTAGATTCTAGATTTAGATGCCTGACTCTGGTCACTAAATGAGTTTTAAGATGTCAGCTTTCATGCCCAGCTTGAATACTTTTTTTTGCAATAATATATTTAGTTGGGTCAAATGCATCCCTGAAGTAATTTGGTCTATTGTGCTTACAGTCTGCTTAACTTTTATTTTTTGTTTACTTTTTCTTTGGTTTACCTTTGTTTTTCTACCCTGTGGCACATAAACAATCCTTTTATTGAAGATAGCTGGAATTGAATGTGAAGACTCATATGTATTACTCACTGAGGGTGCCTTAGAGCAAAGGGAACTACCTTACTTTTTCTATTCCCTCACCAACCTCTCTTGTAATAGCAGAGAGTATTGTTACTATCATGGCATGACTCAGAGAAACAGCCAAAGAGACATTTTAGCAGACAGGATAAACAGCTTCTGAGGAACTGGGGCCCTATTTCTGTCTTTTATGCATCCTTTTCAACCCCTTTTTGAGCTTTCACCATATGCTCTTCTCAAATCTCATGAGTTATGGGGCTTCCCTACATAAGAGTCAGCTCAAAATGCACTTCTATCTTTTTTCTCCAGGAGACCCTGGAACACATAAGATTCAAAGACAACATTCAGCCAGACACAAATTAGTTTGGGGTCATTTTGAGATTTGGCTTGATGACTGAACGAATTCTGACTGCATCCCCTGCTAAGCCAGGTTGTTCATCTCTCATTTTAAACTCTAGGTACTTTCAGTAGTGTGGTATGTGCAATGCTTCCTGTCAAGCTGATATGAAAAGACTTTCATATGTGAAAAACATTTCGATACAAAATCACCAGGAAATTTGGAAGATGGAAAAATTCCAGCTTTACAATATCCTCCCAGAAGGATTTGCTGCTAAATTGAGATCTATTTGTTTATTGCTTTTTAACTCTCTGTGGGAGACACAGCACTGGGACAATGAGACATACAGATAATGAGCTGGGCAGAAGAAATGCTGTAAGAAATACCCCTAGCTTCAGGGGTTATAATCTCTCACTTTTTTATTTTTTAACTTATTTTTCCTGTAACTTAAAAAATACTGAATTTATGGCCTTTAGGAGATGACTACTACCACTACTACCACTACCACTACTACTACTACTACTACTACTACTACTACTACTACTACTACTACTACTTATTATTATTATTAATATTGTTGTTGTTGTTATGTTTTATTCCATAAGAGGAAGAACTTATGAAAGAAGATTTTTCTGTGAGTCTGTTCTTTTGCCCTCATGTCCATCTCACTGCAAGTGATCCCAAGCAATCTCTGTCTTTTATGATACTTCTAACTTGAAAAGGATGATACGTGCCACAGACACTTTGGAACTAAGGTCAATCCAATAATTTTGATACATCCACAAGAAAATAAACAGAGAAACATGCATAATACATAGAAAAAGGCTTGAAAGAAAAGAAGAGCCTGGAGTCATTTACCCCATTGAGGTAAATCCTATCATTCACCAGCAGGACCTATCATACCAGCAGGAAGAATAATCTGCATAGGAAAAATATGAGTGAGTAATAAAGGTAGGTTTTGAAAGTCTAGATCTGCTTTGATCAAGCACTGTTGTATTTAAAACACTGTCAGCTACTAAGACTTAAATCATTGCTGCAGAAACTAAAGTAATGTCAGAGCAATTGCACAGGAAAAGGGCTGATTTAGGAAGTCAAGACCATGTGAAATGGAGCAGCTTCACTTTTAAAGGGAAAAACCTCCATTCTTGTCAGCCTCAGAGTATAACCTCAGTCCCATCAGGACCAACTCCCTTAATACCTTTAATTCAGCAGAAAACATCAGTGTTTAGCTGAGACAATGAAAAAGACATCTGTATAAATTCTATGGAGCTGATGTAAATTCCCACCTGCCTAGAATTTACAGGCCTAGTATTAAATCCCACCATGGATATGCAGTATTTTTATGAGTCAGAATTTTGCCATGGTTTAATCATGGAAGATAGGGTTAGTCCACAGTTAAAAGTCACTGAGATCCAACAGCAATTAGAAAAGTCAATGTGGAAGGTTAACAGTGCCCTACTTGGATCTCTAAATTATTTCAAAACTTAAACATAGGGCTCTCTGTCCTCCTCAAAAACACACATCAAACAGATTTCATAAACTTGTTACAGGGCTGGGAAAATCCCTATTCCCTATTCAAATTCCTTTTGGAAGTACTTTAATTTATGTTTAGCTTCCAGTATCAGAATCTTGTGAAAGCACCCTGCAATATGCATATCCGTAATTCTCTTTTGACTCTAATATTTGTATTAAACCTCAAGTTCTTTACAAATTCAACACTAGTAATCCTAAAATACATCTGTAGTTACAGAGGACAGCAGCTAGCTTAGAAATACAGTGGTTTTTTAAGTGGCATTATCACTGCCTTAGGGAGTAAAACCTTTGTTCTTTTTGGACTCAGCAATTTTTTATCTAACTGAGACTTTAGTGGGTGGTGTATGGTCATCTTATGGCATTCTTTGTACAGTTAATGTTACATGGGAGTATTTGAATGATCACTCAAGTTACTTTTTTAAATGCTGATGGCATGCTTCTCTTCCATGTGACAGCATGTGTAATACTGAAACAGTAATCAGGACCTATGAGAAGAGAACAAGATATTACAAAACCAATCTTTTTTTTATCATTTTATGAGAAATTGCTTCAACGTCCAGTTGTGAAAGACTTTTCCCAGACCTTTATAGATCTGTTCCTTAGGCTGCAGCTTTTTGCTCTGTGTTAAAACATTTTCCCAGCATGTCTGAATGAGAAACTCATCTCTTTTCAGTCATCACAGAAAAAAATAGCAAGTTTCATTGATGTTAAATTTGGAAAAGGTTAGCAGAAAAGCAGTGCTATGAGTGATTTTTTTTCTCTTTTGTCGGATGATAAAACAGAAATACCCCAAAAGACAGAGTCCAAAATCAGATTTCTGATTGTGGCAGTTTCCTCTGAAGAGTCCAGTATAAAAATAATGTCATGTTCTTCATGGACCTACTGTCCCATGATCATGGCAGTCCTTGCAATTGAGATGTCTGTGTTCAGTCAACATTCCATATGAAGCTGGTGAAGGAAAGTGCAACTGTTCCTAAGTAACCATTTACACACTCCAGGGTGTGCATTTGCCAGCCAACATATACATATCATGTATAGCTGAAGAGCTTTCAGGCTAGGAACTTTTTTTGAGTGCTTATGGATAAAACTACACAACTGTATGTGCTAGGGTAAGCCCAGATGTGGATCAGCTGCACTGTACACAGCAGGGCTCAAGCAAGCATCACCTCTGTGATGTGTGAAATCATCACATGTTCATGGGTTCACACACATGTAACTGTGTCGATACAATGACATCCCCATCAGCACTTTTCCATCAGCACAGAATCACATGTGCATTGGTTTTCACGTTTCATCTGACTTTGGGAGACACTGCTTTCTCTGGGACATTCAGATATTTGGCCTTTCAGACATTATGTGAATACTTATATTAGTATCACATCTTTGACTCATTCCTCAATTTACTTTCTCCCTAACCAACCTAAAAATTGATAACTTTATGATAAGTATATGCCTACACTAGTTTGTTCCCTTCAACTCACTCACCCCTGCATGGGGTGCCATTAGAAGCTGCAGCAGCAAACATCACTTTAACAGGGAGTAACTTTTATCAGAGGAGGGCAGACTTCTTATTTACTTCACACACAGCAGTGCTGTCTGTCCTAATGCTCCCACTTTTATTACTACCAAAAAAAGCTTAGGATTGACATTGAAGGTAATGACTGACAGAACATGCCAAGTTAATACCAATAACTTAGAGGCAGGATATAAGCAGGCTGGCAGGCTCTAACCTAAAAGGCACATAACTCCTGCTACAAATGGTAATACTCTCTCCTACACAAGGGAGCCACACCCATCATTCTTACATTATGTCTTTCCTGGTTTCTAATTGTACAGGCATTATATGACATTATTCCTTCGCTCCAAAAGCTGTATTTCAGATTCCTTGTGTGTCCAGAAGGAACCAGTCAAGAGGTGAATATTCTGGTATTCTCTTTCACTGCTGCCATGACTTCACAAGAGAGGTCATGTCAAAGCCATAGACAAGCTGTGTTCCAGTCCCAGTTGCCTTCATCTTTCCATCCCCTTTCTAAAGTCCGTAGTTGTAGCAAGACTGAAAAGTCTTGGGTGGCAGAATATCTCTTCCTATGTGCTTGTGCAACAAAGAGAAATGGGCTCCTATCCCAGCTGAAATCTCTGGATGCTGTTTTAGACCACAAAATGCTTTTGGATCTTGGCCCAAAACAGATAGCAGCAAACACAGGGCTATAATAGCGCAGCTTTGCCTTGTTCTTTTTCACACGTAGCAGTTTCCTTGACACTAGACCTGATAATTATTGAATGAATGGCCTTTTCCACTCTCAGCCCCCAGCAACCATTATCCTAATTACAGTCAAGCTGGAATCAGGAGAAAAAATCCCACAAAATCAACATCATCAAGTTATACCTTCAGCACACAAAGCTGCAACCGCTTAATTCGAGTCTGGGGTGCTATGTAAATCACCTTAGCATATTCCACCTGTGCTTTGGGTAAAGTCCACTCAACTTTTGTAAAAGCTTTAAATTTATAAACATATTCACTAGAAGGAGTTTATTAGCATGGCAAAATCACAGTTTACTGGTGAGATGGGTATTTTAAATCATGACCAGGTGGAGTTTTTCTTTCACCAGACAGTAAGTAACTCAGAATCCATTAACTTCTGAGGACTTATATCTTAAGAGAAAGTTACACATGAAAAATGAATAGTACTGTAGTCTGACAGATCTGGATTCATACGGATATTTTAATTTTCCAGCAAGCATAAGAAAATGGTTAGCAGGTTGCATACTTAGGCTTCCATATTCCATATTTGCGGGAGCAGTACAGACCCAGATACAGCACTATTACATGGTTTATTCTGACAACAAAATATGCAATGAATGAAAGAACTTGTTACCAAGGAGATAATTGGACTTGAACAGTGAGAATATCTCAATGTGCCAATTTTCAACATCAGTTTTTCTTTTGCTGGGGCTGTGAATTGATGCTGGCCACATTTTTATAATAGCAAACTACTGTCTTTATCTTATTTTTGTATGGCAGATTCCATAGTCTAATATATTGCCCGAACAGGGATTTTATGCAAAGCTTGACATGCTATGTATTAATAATCTTAAAAAAAAAAAGAAAAAACTCCACAATTAAAATAAATTGAGCATCAGTAAGGAGAGTTTGCAGGCACATAAAAAAAGACAAAGTAATATTAGTCCAGATATCCTCACAAGAAAAATTGAGAGTGTATAAACAATATTTTGCAGGAGGCAGAAATGATATATGTTGATGCCATACACTGAAAGAAATCCTGTCTACCTGTCTGGCCAAACTTCATTACCATGTTATTCTCTAGTCTTATAACTTTAAATTCTATTACCATCTACATACAAATATATTTTTCTAGGCCTCTCTGATACCGACTTTTAGCATATTATCTGTAAATGAAATCTCTTTGACTTTTTTCTTTTTTTTTTCAAAACCAGCTTCAAAACAACAAACTTCTGAGACATGCATATCACACAGAGTATAACAAATTGATTAAATTGCCTTCTTCTCAGTCTATATCAAAGCACAAACACTAAGCATATATGACAATTATTTTTAATCTTTACTGATGTTTGATATTTGGCTCTTAACCATGTGGAGGGGTGTCCCCATTTGCCTTATTATTCCCTGTCCTACTTGTTGAAGGTGAAGCAATCAATACCACTGTTTTTTCATTATCAACTGAATCCTACTGTATCTTACATCTCAGTGTTCCTAAGTTTGTGTATCAATAATTCCTCCCACACATACAGTGTTTGGGAATAATTAAAGGGACTAACCCAAAGGTTTGTCATTCATTACTGCCATAAAAATTTTCATGCACCTTGTTAAAGTTTCTAGCAGTGTATTTTTAAACAGACATTGCAATTAAGTCTATGCATGATCATCTTCCAATACTAGCAGTGCCACCATTTCCTTCTTCAAAGGCTCCCACTGCCCCCTTGAAGACTGACAATCCTTCAGATCCAGGGGACAAAATGTTCCTGCAAGTCTTCCTTAACCAGCTGCAGTCTGAATATGCCACGCTGGTAAATCCTGATGAAATGAGCAAGATATCCCATCTCCTTCTGGCTGCAGAGGGTAAGCAGTGCTTCCAGGAGCAGCTGCCAGATGGTCTGTGATGAAGCAGCCCCTAGAGTAACTTGGAACTCAGGAGCAGCCATCAGAAGGAGGAGCAGAGGAGGAAAGTCTCAGCCACTGCACCCCCTTTCACAGCTTGCACTGTGCTGCTTCTACCCATCTTGGAGTCATTCATTCACACTGCTTTCCATCCTCTAGGAAGTTGTTCTAACTTTCTGAAGTCCAATGTTTTTTTCTTATCTTTTTCTTAGGATTCACTGGCAGAACTAGATGCAGAACTAAAGGGGCCTGTCTCCTCTGTTCAGAGAAAAAAACATCCATACCTTCTTCAAAGACTTTCCTAGTGCTACCATGCCAGAAAAACACATGGAATGATCAGTCTTCTTGAATACTTGTTTCTTATCAAGTTTTTCGCCCCTCCCATAGTTTCAATGAGTTTCTTCTCCCTCCCATAGTTTCATAGATTTTCTCTGTGCTTCCATTTCTTCTGATAAACCAGTGATATCACAGGATCATTTCTAACTGCAAATACATGGTTAATTATAGGAAACAAGATTTACTTTGCAAGCCATAGGAAATCAGCAAATAACTGGCTTTCAACATTGCTCTGTCCTCTTAACAAAGAAATAGCAAGAATAAGTAGGGACCATCACTAGGTTCACTCATCAAAACCCCCATGTGGTTCAAGAGCAGTATGTAGGGAGAACATATATAGTCTCTATAGGTTTGCAGGATGCAGAACACCTCTGTGTGCTCTCTGCCCTATGTTTGAGAGTGTGTCCTGTGTGACAAGCAGTGAGTATAAAGCTGCTTAACCGTTTGGTTTAGTTTGGCTTGATATCCTGTGTAGCGTCAATTAGTGTTGAAATATGCTTGGTGTGGTTTGAATGCAATAGAGAAACCAGAGCTAAGCAGAGACCTCCAGTTTTTTTCCTGAGCCTCCTCAGCTCTTTGAAACTGCCCTACTAACACTCAAAAGTGATGTTCACATCTCCCTAGGCCTTGACAGTTTATTTTACTTTTAAACTCGTTAAGGCAGATGAGACTAAGTTCCTTGTCAAGATAAAACCTGTTAACTGGGGTCATTCTATCACTGCTTTATTGTCTTGGGTATCTCACTAACCTTCAAGCAGCTTCACAAATGTGTCCTGCTTCATAGCTATTGAAATTTAACCAGTGAGTCTTCGAGTGATACAGATGGGCAAGACAAAAAAAATCATATTATTTTTTTATTTTTCTCTCTCCAGATTCATAATAGTGAAACTGAGACAAGAATTTAAGTCAGTGGAGTCAGTTTATTTTTATATTTTTCTAATGCAGGAGCTTTTCCTTTTCATCAGGCCAAGAGAAATAGATTGTTGATGTACTTATGAGGAGAGCGCTGCACACAAAGTGTATTCTGATATCATCTTTCAGATTCACCAAAGAACATTTGTCATCACTTCTGATGGAATTAAATTGTGGTTGCATCCAAGGCATTCGTTGAGGAATAAAAATGTGGAAATTCATGCAGAAAATACTAGTTTCAACATTAGCATGCTGAAGAATGTAATGATGCAGAGACTTTGTGCAGACAGAAATACAATATAATCTCTGCAGACAACTCTTATTCTCCCCATGCAAATTAAAGGGAGATCAGAGGATTTTATGGTATGAAAGTAACAGTAAAATAAGGGCAGCATAATAAGTCTAAATCCAAAATGAAATTTGGGAAAACTTAGGTACTAGTAAATTTAAATGTTTTACTTCATAAAATTAAATTATTCTGATTTTGGCAAATTTTTAGGTTTTGTTATCAGTAAGGAAAAAAAAGCCTCAAAATGGAAATGTGCTCAATTCCTCTCTGATTTCCAATTCCTGGTCAAACTGCACTATTAAAATTTTGGCCAACCAACAAGTATCTCTTCTCCCCTCCCTTTTTGGCCTCCTTTTTCCCCAAACCACTAATTATGCTGTCAGTTGCCTCCCATTTCTCTCCTAGGTATTTTCTCAAGGCTTGTCCACAGTACAGAAATTTATGATACAAAGAGCTGTGCTGGGCTTCTAAGGATGCTTGTAAAACACTTCACATCCATACGCCAAAGTGCTCCAAGTGGTTTGTATTTCTGCCAAAAAACACTTGGACTTTTCTTGTGTTCAGCAAGGGCTAAACTTGGCTTGAGGCCAGTAGGGACAGCACTAAAGGAGATAGGATGCAGCACTCGTGCTGCAGCCCTACAGAGGCACTGTGTACATTCCCAGAATCCATCCCCTGTCAGAGCTACTCTGGGAACTGGGAGATGGCTGCCCAAAGGGCTCTGCAGCTGAAGAGCCTTGGGGATGTAAGCAGAAATGCTCCTATTCAGAACAGCAGTTGGCAGGATACCTCTGGATATTACAAATAGTTAGCATTTAAATCAAGGAACTGAGATAAGCTTAATAAGAACCCTTCTAATTATCAGGGTATTAGTAAGGAAGTGAGAAAATGACACGAGTAATAGAAGGGATTGCTGCTGCTCACCCCCTGCCCTGCCTGTCGTCCTTAGCCATGCATGCAGTGCTCTCCCTACTCTACTTTCAGTCAGGATCTAGAGAAGCAACATGAAGAAAAGAGGGAGGCGGGGGGAAACTCACATTCAGAATAGCAGCAAAGAGCTCTTCTGCAAAATGTGTCTGGAGGTACAAAAGATACAGCTGGCAGCTTGCACTGCTTTAGTGAAATAATGAGAGTAGAGTTGTACAAACAGCTACCTAAAATGGGCATTATTAGGTTTTTTTATTAGGGACTGGGTGGGAAAGCAAGGACAAGCAGCACTTCCTTGTGCTTTGTTCTTGTCACTTGACAGCTTTTTTTGTCCTTGAGATATTCTCTCAGGGGGCAAGGAGTACACATAACTCCAAGTCACTCCAGGACTGGGAGAGGAGGGTGAAGCTCAGCGGATCAAGGGGCACGTGTCTGCAGCAAATTTAATTGTTTAAAATAATCTAGAATCATTTTTACAAGAAAGCAAGATTTAATTGTAGAGAAGAATTTAAACTAAAATTAGAAGGGATTTTAAGTGTCATTCCCCACATAACACATTAGGCACAGGACAGGGAATCCTGATTTAACCTAATGATGAGCAGACTGACCAGATTTTCAAAGTGAAATAATGAGATTCCTGTGGGGGAAGCACCTGCGTTCAGTCACAGAGATTTGGAGTGAAAAGCAGTGCAAAAAAGGAAAAGACAGACAGCTTCCCTTCTCCCATGCTGTACTGCTCTACCTTTCCTCTACTCCATTTGTGAGCAGCACAGATTCCTCACTGGACAAGCCCCGTGACAGCAAGTAACAAACAGCAATGTTGATAAGGACAGGCAGCAATGCTGGGTCTGTTGTGCTGATGAGATTAGCTGGAGAGGAGGCAGATCTGAGCAAGGATTCAGTTTCCCCATCCAAGAACTCTCTGTCCAAGAGCTGATGGCTGCTTGAAGGGGGACAAGGTGCACTGGTTGATACCTTCACATTCACACATATCCACAATGTACTCACACAGAGTCAGACCCACCTCCTCACTGCCTTGTGCAGGTCTCTCCCCTATAAAAGCCTTATTTCACTCTCTAATGGATTAATCATATTCTTTCAGTGATAACTATCAGAAAGTCTCCATCTTGTATGTGCTAACATCTCATGTCAATCTCAACCACCTTGAGATTTTTTAAAAAGCAAAACTGTTGGGTTTTGGCCAGCCCTCTGACTCAGCATCCTTGCCTGAGGGCATTGGACATCTTCACCTTAACAGCAGCTGGGACATAGTGAGGGGCTCTTCAGCTCTTTGTTCTTCCATTTGAACCAAGGCCTGCTGACCTAGCAGATTGTCTGTTAGCTAATGAATCATCCTTCAAAGGAAACTTTCTTATTTCTCTTCCCTGTGCTCCCTTTCTCAGATGAGCCTCTCCTCCCAGGCTCTCAATTACCATAGATATTCTCATCTTCTCCAAAATCACTGTCCCTTGTTCTGCCCAGGAGACACCTGTCAAAGTCCTGGACTGGTGGTGGTAAATGCCTCCATATGCTTTACAGACCTTATACTGTCTGTCACTTGAGTTCTTGCATAGGATATTTGTACATGTTGGATAGTAAGCTTCTCCTAAGTAGTAATGAAATTTTGTGTGTTGCCTTTTTCCTCCTCTAGAATCCCTCTTTTGCACATAAACAATGAAAATACTAAATCCTCTACACTGAACTGGGGCAATTTAATATCTAAAAAGAATAAGGTCAGGCTTGAAATAAGGCTTTCAGTTTCTACAACAGATGTAAAACACATGGGGGACTGATGGGAGAAGCTGGAAATATGCTATGATGGTGAGCTCACAAGTAGGTAGCACCTCTGAGACTCATTTGGTATACAATAACACACTAATGCTATCCTAGAAAAATACTACTGGGGTATTTAAAAATGTACTGAGACACTACATTTTGCTGTTTTGTTTTGCCTCCTGTTTGTAAAATTCAGATCTTGCCGCTCTGTTCCCCACAAACACAGCACTTGGTCTCTTTTGATTGCCCAGGCAAACACTACTACTACTACAACTACTACTACTACTAATAATAATGGTCACAGCAATAACAATAATCATCATTAAATTTACCAATCCAAGACCTAATTACTGTAACCATACCTTTTCTGATTTCACTGAAGTCCATGTTACTTCTATTTGCTTACAAGGATGCTACTGCTGAAATCATACTTGTTTACACCAGTGGTGTAAAACACTGGTGTTTACACCAGCACCATAAACATTCCCATTTGAATGCATTTGCCTCCCATTTCTCTTCTACACTGATCCCCAAGTCTGCTTCCCACTGTTTTATCTGACCTCAGTATTTAGCCACCATTTACTCTGAGTATGTTACATCATCTTTGGAAATCTAGAATTCCCATTATTTTCACTGTGCTTGCTGTAATGCTCCAAACACAGACCAGGTCCAGGCAGGGCTCCCTCAGAGACCACCTCTTTCATTTAAGTTCTGCTAGAGGTTCTTTTAGGTGAAAACATGGACTTGGCTTGCTCAGCCTGGAGAAGGGAAGGCTCTGGGGAGACCACAGAGCAGCCTTCCAGTACCTAAAGGGGACCTGCAGGAGAGCAGGAGTGGCATATAGTGGGCATGTAGTGATAGGACAAGGGGGAATGGCTTCAAACTGAAAGAAGGTAGGTTTAGATTAGATGGTAGGAAGAATTTTTTTACTAGGAGCTTGGTGAGACACTGGAACTGGTTGTCCAGAGAAGTTGTAGATACCCCATGCCTGGAAGTGTTCAAACCTGGGTTGGATGGGCCTTTGAGCAACCTGGTCTAGTGGAAAGTGTCTACCCAGGGCAGGGAGGATGGAACTGGATGATCTTTATGGTTTCTTCCAACATAAACTATTCTATGGTTCTATGAAAAATGTTGTTCTGCTTCAACAAGATGAAATGAAAAGTAAAAAGAAGCAAAAGACCAATGTTTTAGCCTGTACCAGCTGCTTGCTGACAGCAGATAAGACTCACCCAAATAAGCTCCTGATTTCTCCCACACTTTCAAAGGCAAAATGTCTAAATGAAAATGCCAACAAAGACCAAGCCTGTATCATTTCTCATCCAATTCATCACTGTCACAGAATGGTGCCTAATGGATACAGAAGGGGTAAGCAGGAAGACGTCTGTATTTTAAGCTGCATTTTGAATATCACTTGTCATTATAAAAGTTGAAATATTTTCAGTAAACATTTCCTCATATTTATCTGGAAATCTAGATGAAAGAGAAGGAAACGTAATCAGGACATAGGACATTTCAATGTTCACAGAATCAAGGAAGCTAGCTATGCAAGTATGACCCAGGGATGTGAAAGCATGAGGTCAGAAGGGAAATTAGACCAATCTTTCTGCAATGCACTGTGAAATGTCCAACATTAACAATTTCGCTACGCTTCTTGAAATAAAACAGTTTAGATTCATAATTCAGACAAAACCACTTTTCTCATTGTGAATAACAAGGATATCAGTGTTAGGATGCCATATGTTCTTACACCAGAAATGCCTCAGAGATTATCTTAATTTTCAAAAATTCTTCCTAGTAGACCATTAGAGTAACAACAGCTTACCTCAGCTCTGTACAAACTTGTCTGCTTCTTTTTACAAGGGGAACAATATGTTTCTCAGAAAACATTATGCTGTTAGCATAGTTTCCCTGAAGACACTCTGAGGGTCACCATGAAGGATGTTATATTGATACAACTGTCTTTGTAAATGTTTTTGAATCTCTAAGTGTCCCAGGCAAATTCAATATTTGATTAAGAGAGAGATACTCGGTTATTTGCAACATTTACTACTGCCTGAGTAAAACAAAATGCCACAACAATATTACCGCAAGTACTGGAGGACTGCAGAAATGCCTTCCAAGGACACAAGAAAGATCAGCAGTCCTCAGAGAAGCTACAGGCATAGTTCTCATTTTTCCATCTATTTTTCAAAAATTTTTCCCACTTTTACTGCTGAAATAAGAAAAAAATAAAAAGGCTGTTTCTTGTAAACTGAAACATTTTGTCTGACTTACAAAGATATCTTTCACTTTGGTTTGGATGTTCTCATTAACACATTTTGCATTGCTGTTTTTTACTTAATTTTTAAAATAAAATTTTTAAGGCAAAACCAAATAAACATTTACCAAACATTAAAATATTATAACTTTCATCAAATAAAATAAAAAGTCAAATTCAGCAGAACTTTCTGCAAGGGTATAGCCATTCTCAAAAAAGTATTTTCCAGCAAACACCATTTGACAAACATTCTCAACTCAGCATATCTCCATTGCTGCTTTCTGAGCTAGCATCACTGAGACCACCAATTCACACATTATCAGATATTATGAAACCAGAGATGCCCAAAATATCAAGAGATTTGGTCACTCTCCCTTACTCTTCAGCTGGCAGTAGAGGGAATCCAGCCACAACGCAGTTGGGATAACAATAGATTTTTCAGCCAACTGGGCTGCTGTGCCAAAGCCCTGGAGATCTCCCTGACCACTGCTGTCACTCCTGCTGCTGAGTGGTGCCAGTGGGAGGTCAGGGGTGAAGAACACAGCTTGTCCCTGCATCCATCGCAGCAGTGAGCTTCTCCCCCTGTGGCCACCCTTTGTCCCATCTCTGCCCATCCCAATGACAGGAGAGGACATTGGCCTGGCCCCACTTTTCCCCCCCTCTGGTAGCATAACTGTGTTTTTGCTATGCAGCTGAGAAGCTGCGAGCTGGCGCTGCGCCAGGTGTGCTGTATTGCTATGCTTTGGAGGTTTTCACAAGGATGAAAGAAAGCATTTAGGGAGGTTCCAGAAACGATGCTGATGGCTGCCATGCTAATGCTTGTAATGAATTCTAAATTGGTAATGGGACCACTTATGGATAACTAAAGGCTTATTCACTCCTCTGGATATCTGTTTTTTTCCTTTACTACCCTTTGCTGGATTTAGTGCGGCTATTCACTTGGCACTTTCACGTATCCATTTTTTTTCAGTTCTTTTACTTTTCTACTGTCATTTCTCATCCTGTGCTACTCCTCTAAAATTATAATCTGCGCTTATTCTGGTGGCCTTACTGCAGCAAGTCTGTGTTTTACTAATCTCTAGGTACCATTGCAAGTTCTCTTTTCCTATATGGGACTTATCACTCAAGTTGCACGATTTTGAAACAGTGCAGTATGGATAATAACATTTCTAGGACAATAAAATTTCATTTTACTTCTACTGAAAAAAGCAAACTTCATTCATACCACCTAGGGATGGGTGGTATAATGACAAGTGGTAAAATAATAGGTGGTACAATAACAAAGGATTGCATTAATGGGCAGCAATCATAACTGACACAGAGCTGTAGTTTCTGGCTGATGCAGTTTTAAATGATGTTAGTGTTGATTGTAGTGTGTCTTTTTGCCTTAGGAGATATGTGTTAAGTATAAAGGTTTGCAGTTAAAATTCTGTGAGGCGCAAGACTCCTCTGGAACATCTATCATGTCAGCAGAACTGCTAAAGTGTAACTCTGGTCAAAAAAAAATGACACTATAAAAATTACATCTATCATGTACCCTATTTATTTTCCCTTGGTGATTTCCAGATTAAATCTGCTCAGTTTAAAAATAAAAGAGACTTTTTTTTAAAACTGCTTTTTTATCCAACCGTCTATGTTGCCTGTTCAGCTTCTGCCTAAAAAAAAATGAAACTATGTTCTTTCTGTTCCATACATCATTTTCCATCCACTCACAACAAAAATTCTCTGGCTAAAATACAGGTTATATTTACACAGATATGAAATGAATCAGAACAAACCATATATCACTCACCTTTCAGATTAAAGTAAAACCTGGGGTTTTTTTTGAACCAGTAAGCCACAAACATGTATAGATGACATGGAGTGATCAAACTTGTCATTTTCACAACAGCAAACTGAAGAACATTTCACTAACTAAATATATACTTAACTTCATGCTACACATTTATGCCTCTTTCTCTATATATATACAGACACACACGTATCCATATATATGTATGCATTGTATATATATGTGTGGAATACACATCTGTATATTTCTACACATACATATCTGGATATGCTTTCAAGCATAGTCCTAATCATGGGCTATCGATGCTACTTTTTATCCCTTAAATACTTGTGCTGATACCTCCCTAAAATGTCCTTCCACATTTAGTAAAATTTGGGAAAAGGACAGTACCAGCCTTTACCAGCACCAAATGACTGCAGCCCTGCACTGCTTCATCTCTGTTGAAAAGCAGTAGGAATATTTGTATCATTTCCTACCCTTTTCCTATTTGTCCTATTTACTCACTTATATTTCATTAACTCTCCATTTTGATATGCTGAATTGTGTCAAACTGTCTATCTTTTCTATTTATAAGAGATAATACAGATACCTAGTCCTTGGTACCTCTCCATAGAATATAAATAATCATGTTATAAAAGGTGCCATACCACCAAATGGATTTGGCTAGTGAGCAGGTATTTTTTCCCATGGCAAAGGAATATTATTTGAAACAGAAAATAAAACAAAACAAAAAAAAAACAAACAAAAAAAAATACAAAACCAAAAACAAACAAAAAAAATACTATAAATAATGCTGCATTTAAAATACCAGGATTATGGGGAAAGCAAGAAATGAAGGGAAAAAGATGATATTTCAAGGAAAAAAACAAACTCAACTTCATCTTCAGCATTAATGGCTAAAATGGCAATCAGATTATCTCATTTCATGAATGAAGTATAGCCAAATGCTTGTGAATTAAAGCAAGGCAAAGGTCATGCAGGTAAACAGAATATACTTTGTGGAGAGTGCTTTGCATGTTTGAGTTCATTTTGGCCAAAAGTATGTGTCAGCAGTTGGTCAATCTGATTTAGTTTTGGAGGAGTACCTTTGCTTGTACCAGATTTCTCCACAACTTTATTTGTGAAATGTCTTTTCCATCGATATTATTTAATGACGTAAATCTGGTGGTGGTTCTTCGCTTCATCACAACCTAAAGGAAAATGACATCATTATCCATTGTCTTGTCCCATCACAACATTATTGTAG
The DNA here is from genome assembly GCA_013400575.1 of Peucedramus taeniatus. Lineage (NCBI taxonomy): Eukaryota > Metazoa > Chordata > Aves > Passeriformes > Fringillidae > Peucedramus > Peucedramus taeniatus. Next base: position 347,633 of record WBNO01028496.1, on the reverse strand, counting down.
GAAGTTATTTGTCCAGGAAATTATCAATCCTTAGGAAATAATAATAATAATAATAAAAATTTGAAGCACATGTCCTCAATAATGTAACCTACCATATGTACATTAGATCTGTTGTTCAGTCCTTGTGCTGGGTTACAGTATTATTTTTCCAGACAAAATTTGGGGTGGAGCCAAGGTAACTGAAAAATCACCTACAACTCTCAAATGCTGACTAATGGGTGGTAGTATTATTCTTCAGATACAAGGGCAGTTTTATGACAGAGGTAAAGCTTGTCTGTGCAGGAGACTCAACTCTTTAGGGGTGTCTGCAGGACTATCAATTAAGCTACCACCTGAAATAATGGCCTTTACAAATCTTGCCACTTTCTTCTACAACTGTGATCAATGTTAATAATTTCATTTAATGTAGTGCTGGAAGGTGAATGGGAAAACAGGAGCTGAGATAGAATTTAAGCCTCAATTTGTCTATATCAGTGGTTGGCTTACAATATGGTCTTAATGTATTTGTGTCAGTTAATAAATTGCTATAAAAATTTACAATAAAATTGAGTTAACGTTGACGGCATATATCTGAAATCTATACTAAGACATATTCTTACACTGTTAAAACTTAAAACTGTATAGGAAATAGTTTAATCATCATGAAAAAGGTCAAGATTTTATAATCTCTTCCCACACGAAATTAGGAAAAAAATTAGGATCTCAAGAATATTCAGTACAATCCAGGTCAATTTAAACAATTCATTCAACAGTGTAATAAATTTCAACAATGAACTTATTTAAAAGGTTTAATTAACTTAAACATTCAATTGAAAAATTATTGACTCATGAAATTATTGATTTTATTGTTTTATAGACAGAGTTTTGTTTTGCAATTTTTTTAAACTATCCATTTCTTGCCAAAACAGAATCTTCGACAGGAAGTGGTTCTCCTCAAAAATCATGCTCAACAAAGACCTCTGTTTTTCTGCCCAAAACCATCATACACAATATTGTCAAAATAGAGCTTAGAGGTACAACATGTACATAAAAAAAAATGCTAAACATTAGTTCTAAAATCCAAACATCAGCTATGGACAACAGAGGAACCAAATCAACTAATTACTGCTCTATGATGTCCAGAGAAATCATGAAATAACCCCAGGTCATGACTGAGGCATTTGTCTGGATCTTCACCTTTGGTGGAATATTTATTAAAAGAAATGACTCCCGAGAACACATGAAAGTGCCTTTTTCTTCTTCTTTCTGGTGAAACAGGAGCCCATGTGGCTGAAGTGTCCATGCTAGACTTCCTCACCACTCTGAGGCTACCCTTTCTGTATATCCCCAACACATGCTCTCTTTGGCCATAAATAGTCTCTCATAGTTCTTCTAAGCACACTCTGTTTAAATGCACACCTACACTGCCACTCTTCCTTATCCTGTGCTTCTTACCTCTGCTGTTGTTTGAACTATCAATAAAAACACAGAGCTGAAACTTGCTTTCATTAGAAGCAGGTGCTTTTTTCTAGTGAATAAAAGAATTATTCCCTTTCAAAATGGCTGCTGCTTCCCACTGCCTCCAGCAACACTGATGCTAAGACATGTATAAAGACAGAGGCTTCCTACCCTGAGAGAGGAAAGGGTTTTTGGAATGATCGTAAAAAGGAATTAGATGTTGAAACGTGTATCTGCTCAGATAAGTGTAGTCATAGATTTATCCTGGCTGTACTCCAAGCTAGGAAGTTGTGCATGTGCTTTGGCTTGGCAGCCAGAGAAGCAAATTAGAAGAGTGTTAATACACTCTGCTTTTCAGCTTTCTGCTCCAGGTACAGCTCTAGACCAGGCTGACTCATACCTGGGAAACTCAGAAAGAAAGATGGGAGAATAGTAGGAATATCTGGTACAGTTGACCCTCCGCTATGAACAAAAAGACATCAAGAGATAAGTTCCAGGATTAAAAAAAGCCCCTGATCCAGTAGGAAATTTATGGCAATAAAATTCACTGTAATGCACTTATTCATAAGTAGCAGCATATTAACATTCATAAGTAGTATCACGTTAATATTCATAAACAGCATCATGTCATCTTAAAGTAATTAAAGGAATTTAAATGGTGAAATTGTTAGAGTTTTAACATGTTAGCTGTTAGACAACTTAATGATAGCAAGAGCTATGGCCCAGCTTTGATTGTCAAGTTGTGAGATAGTGAAGATCTCACCACATGTGCAATTGCACATTGGTGGGACGTGACTTCAGAGATGACAAACAGCAGCCTCAGAGTGACCAGTCCTCTTAATGACCTCCAAGGTCACCCCACAGAGACCCATCTTACATCTAACTTACCTGAGTGGCCCTTAGCTTGATCATCCTCTCCTCTTCCAGTCCTTACTGTGAGACATGGAGATCTGGGAGCCCTGAGATCACTATTCTTCACTTATTTCTTCACATTCTCTTTTCCTCTGCTACATTAGTTTCCATGGACATAGAGAACAACAAGCAACTCTTTACATATTTGAAATTTGTCATCATGTCCTCCCCTGTTTCTTTTTCCTTATGGAAAATATCTCATGATGCAGTCTTGCCTAGAACTTGAGGTGTTTCAAATTTTGGATTACATTAATTCTTCTGATTTTACACCTAGAACTGAACTCAGTCCACCATCCAATACCCTATTTTCATTAAAAATACTGCACTTTTCCTGCATACCAAATATGTACAACAAGATTTCAATTCCCCCGCACATATTTTTTTTTTTTCTTCCTTTGCATAATACATTTAGATTTCATGGTGTTTAAAAAGAAAAGGACTAATTCTGTGCAATGGAACTCCAAATACAACTTTCCCTGATTTAAAACTCAGGCTTGGGTTCTCTAGGAATGATGTCCTCCTGTGTTGTTGCTAGTTGGGATGCTTAACCTACCTCCTACTTCTAAGATTAAGAGGCAGCCAAAGGTACTCCCACTACCTGGATGAAACAGTATGATGAGCAGCTGTAAGCATTGCTCAGCTTAATCCTCTTGACCTAAGGCTGTCACTATATCACTGCAGTTATCCCTAGCTAAATAAAGCACATTGCAGAACCTTAGTTTATTTTTCTCAGATCAGAACTGAGTGCAAGTTGGTTTACCAAGCATTCAAAGTAAAGACTAAGAGGTAGTTAAGAGGAAACACGTAAACTTTTATCTTTTTCCTGCTTTTACATGTTCTGTGAATGAATGAATGAATGAATGAATGAATGAATGAATGAATGAATGAATGAATGCCTAAAGTTGAGTAATTTTTACTGAGTGTGCTGATGATAGGTTCTTTGACAGGGAAGATGAGGCTTTTGCTGGGTATAAGTAGACCCAAAATACCAACACTGTTGAGAATACAGAACTATGGGACTCCAAGGTTTCATCTTCTGTGATGGGTGAGGGAAAACAAGCCTGTCACTTAATTGATATCCTAGCAGGATCTAAAGCACAGTTTGTTATGCAACCATACCAACATGCTTGGATTTTCTGTGCCAGACACTTAAACCTGGGCTACTTTGTATGTAGTCCATAAATATCAGATTTCACAGGAAATGCATAAACATCTTTCTGACAGCTACTTGCCAGTGTGGCTTTGAATAATACAAATAACTCAGGTTAAACACATGACATGCAAAAACCTTCATGGTAGAGAGATAATGGTGTGATATGAGAGCAGTCTCAGTGCTGATTCAGAGCTGTATGCAGTATGCAGCATCACTGGGTAGTCACAGAAGCAGATTAGCTGGTAGAGGCACCATGCTCCCCTCTCTGGATAACACACACAATTGAGACTGTCTAATGCAAGAAACTGAGGCCATCCATCCCCTCAGCAGCCTTCCCTAGAGATTGTACATCTTATGTTTCCCATTGACAACAGATTATCTCCTTGAGTACCCTTCCTTCATGTAATATTAGAACTTTTCAGGCCATGTCAAGGTATAAATGCATTAGAAAGAAAAAGAAGATAGAAAAAGTTATTATGCACACCTACCTGATCTCCCAACACTAACAGTTTTGGTTTTGCAGTTTTCTTTTCCCATAAAAATACAAAATTCAGTTTTTACAGTTGTTTCTGTGGGTGGAAGGATGCAAAAACATGAGTAAAACTGGATTTCTAACAAATGTTTTTGAGATTGGGTGTACTTTAATCTCTTTTAGGAGTTAGAAATTCTCATAAATTTTACTTTGTTATTGAGCAATTCATGTTTTCTTCAGTACAAGATGAAGTGATGGTAAAGTCTAAAAGCAAAAGCAATGTACAGAAAAAACAGTCTTTAGAGCTGAGTTTCACAGCCTCAGCCATCTTGAGGGATGCTGTTTTATTTGCCTTTTTAATATATTAAATCTTAAAGGGTTTAAGAAATAAAAACACTATTTCTAGTAACACTATAAATGTGACAATTTCTCTGTACTGCAGTTGTATTAGTGGAAAATGTGAAGAAGGTTTTGGCAGTGGTTGGACAGCCAGTACAGAGAAGTCTATGATATACTGGCAGCAGCCAGAACAGCAAAATGACCACTGAAGCATCAATGATAAAAAACTGTCTAAGCAAATAAATCTTCCAGCAATCAATTACCATTAAGTTCAGACATTAAAAAATCAAAAATTCAAGAGAAATGTCTGGATTTGATATTTTTTAAAAGGAAATATTATTGCTGCTCTGTTTAGAAATTCATTTCTGTATTGAAAAACATGACTTGTGAAACTTGAAGAGAGAGGACTTCCAATCACATTATGGACCATGTGAGAATATATTGGAAGTAGAAAGAATACTTTTGCTGTTCATCCTGTCTCAAGTTTAGAATGAAAGTTTTTATTTTTGATCCAGTTGTTTGCTGTTTACAACTAACATTTTTTGTAAAGTTGTACTACATAACAAAAAACTAGAAGAGATATGAGAATGTGTGCTTGTACAGAGGCTTATTTTCTAAAGACAAATCCTGTGACTTAATTACCAACATTAAAAAACATTAAAACAACATTAAAAAGTAGCATAAATTGACAGGAGTTTCTAGACTCTCCATCTCTTTTCTTCAGACCATGCTTTCCACGCTATAGCTCCAGCTTAAACATTTACATTTGCTGCACATATGCCAACAAAATCCCTGACAAGTCTAGTGATGAGATGGGCAGAATGATTCAAAGGGAGACTTCAGCATTTTGAAAGTGCTAGTATTTACTGTTAGCTTCTCAATTAGAAAAAGACATATTTCAGTCAAATTGTGAAAATTAACTTTATTGTTTTGTCATTATAAAAGTTAATTCTTCTCTATGATGGAAACATGTCCTATATTCCAGCCTTATGAACAAAAGGGAAACAGGAATTTTAAAATCTTTTACACTTGAATTAAATAGCAGGTATGTGAAATGAAGATGAAGATACTGAAGATCTAACAGGCTCACATGTAACTTAAGAGCTGAGATTAAAGTGGCCTATTTAACATACATTTTACAACAAAGTAATACAAAATTGTAGCAGAGATTTTCAAGATTCTTTATGGTTGTTCTTCTGTATTTATTCACTTAGCCACCAAAAGCTTTTTATATGGATTTATATGTAAGTAATTTTTAAATAAAAGTTTCTATAGCACTTCCAAGTTGTCTGTTTTCATTTAAACTTCATCAGAGTGTTCCAAAAAATAACTGTAATGTAAGTACTTATCCGAACTCCAACAACATAAGTCAACATTTATTTCAAGTACTATGTAATAGGGGACTGTTGGAAAATCCTGCATTAAGTCTTATTATTACACTAACTTTTCTAAAATTTGGGATTTATGAAATTTGAGAATACACAGGACAGCATCTACTCAATCTACAGACCCTCCTTTTCTTGGTTGTCTTAACAGGTTCCTGTAGTATCAATCTTAACAGGTCAAATCTTATCAGGCCAGAGATACTCTTGAAAATAGAATCAACATAGTCCCTGTTCACCATCCTTCTTGAAGATAAAGAATAACTTCCTACTTTCACTCCTCCTGTGCAGTATAAAGATTCTTTTTTGCTTACACAGTGCTCAGAACAAAAAGGCCCTAAACTCAGCAGGAGCCTGGTAAGCAGTGTCAGTAATAAAGTCATGTCAAAAGGCATTTTGGAAAGTTCATTATTAAGCTGCACTTTTGTTCCACCTTCCATAGAAATTTTGTATAGTCTTTTATAACTTTTGGGTATAAAGAAGAGCAGGGGGAGGAGAAATCAGCCCACAATTTTATTTGTTGTTTTATCTAATACTGAGTTATTTTGGTTTTAGTATCTTGAGATTTCACTGCATTACCAACACAGTGTAGAAAATAGAGAAAGATGGAGAAAAAACTGTGCAAAGAAAACCACTGATGAGAGAGAGTGAACACAAAACATTCACTGAATATGAGCTTTTATTCTATTAATCTGTGGCCAATTTTTAGACTTGGATCTGACTGAAGAACTAATTTTGCTATGAACACAGATACACAGCATAAAGTGAGGCGATTGCTTCTTTCCTTGAAGTATGCTCAGACTAAATAAAGTTCAGCTTGGTAACACTAGAACAGTACAAGAAAGCTTATACTTTTCCCTTGAAGAATTAAGCAGTTCAAAAAAACCTGCAGGATGCCTGAAGAGACCCTAAGTCTAGGTACTAAAAGAAAAACCTCCATTAATGTTTTCGTTTCTATTTCTTGACCTAAAAGGCAAAGTTGGAGGAAAGGCTAGAGGCTAGAACATGATGGCTTTTTCAGGTTTACAGCATCTACAACAAGAAGATACCATCTTTGGAAATGCACAAAAAAGATAGGTATTTTCCCTTGTTTCTTTTTTTAGCCTATTAATGAAAAGATGTCCCAGTTTGAGACAAATTTGGGCGGAAACTGATTTTTTTTTCTCTCAGAATGAGATTGCAGATTTGCATCACTGCATATTATTGTTTGAATGTGAATAGGACCTCTTGAAAAAAGCCCAACTGCATTTTAAGCTAAGCAGTTTGTTCAGTTTTGGTCCACACCTTACTTATAACACTACTTAACCTTGGTTTTAATGCAAAGCTAGAATATATTGCCTACTTTTATCAAAAGCCAAAAATAACACAGCACTCTGTATTTTTCTGTGCAAATATTGTTAAAGCTGGGGAAAGAAGGGAAATAAAACTGACCTGAGCAGAATGAAAAATTGTGCTGCAATTAAAAAGACTCTGCTGTGGTAGAGAGAGAAAATAAGAATAGGAAAAATACAGCAGCATGTAAGAAATAAACAGCAATTAGTGAATGAGACTATTGCTGCTTAAAATTGGTATTTAAAACTTGGAAGAAGATCAAGCAACTTTCTTGTAGCATTCCTATATTAACATGTACAATGAAACTTCATATCAGCAAATTGCAGCATAAAGACGTTAACGTGTTATGCTACCATAAAATAGCATGAAAAAGTCTTAGAGAGGGAAAGAAAGGAATCTAGGGGAGAAAGGTTTCTGCAGTTACACAAAATTATTTATTTTGTCTCATGTATATTTGGCAATGAAGATTTAAAATTTAACAATGACATGGACTGTTAGCATTGCAGCTAATGTTCAAAGCAGAGGTACTTATATTACTTAGGTTTCTTCTTATTAATGTTGGAACTCTGTTATTAAATAGAAAGAGACAGAAAAATCCCGTAGAATAACAATATGTTTGCTTTAAAAGTGTATTTCTGCTATAACAAGAATGCTTCTCTAAGTGTACTTTATTGACTTTTTAAATGTTTTTTAAAATGTTAAAAGTGTTCTCTGTTTCAGAGGTAGAAGTTATATTAATATTAATCTAAAATCTTCCTAATATTTCTTTTGCTTAAAACAACAAAAGTTGGAAGAGTTCAGTTACTGTAATGCATAATAATGCACCTGTCCCCAAAATGTCTTTCAAAAATGTTATTCTTTGAGCTGGCAAAGCCCCCACTCTCTCTGGAAGTTGTTTTAAACCCCATCCTTTGTGAAGGCCTGCTTTAGCTGACATTTATGTGATTTCCTTCATGGACATTGTAGGGAGGTCACAGACCAAAATCCAAGTGTTTGTTTTTCATTCCTAATAGCAGAAAGATTTTAAACATGAAGCAATCACTCTCTTCTTCAGGAAAGGTAATTTATCTCTTCCCTTAGCACAGTCAGATCCTGGAAACTTGCCACTTCAATTCTCTGAGATTTTATAACCCACACTACAATATTCAAATAAAATTTTATTATATTGTGAAAAGGGGAGGGAAGAAGAAAAACTGTGTTAGCACTGATTGAAGTTGAAACTTCAATCTGTGAAGGTCAGGGAATTCAAAATAGCTTCTTATTTTATCTTTATCCAGCTTCAGTGTGTGAACATGTAAAAGTTTATTTTCAGACAGCTGTGTGTGCATGAAACAAAATACCATTTTAAATAGTTTGAAAATAAATTAATTTCAAGGTGATCAGGATCTCACTTTCAAAAAAATTGTGTAAAATGTGATTGACTTTTCCTTATAGATCATTATGGTAAAGCTGTGTGTTCCTTGCCCGTGTTGTCTGACAGGGAAAGTTGGTGGTGCCCAAAATAACTGACTCAAGAAAACTTAGACTTGTTACCAAAAGTATTAAGAGTACGATTTCCAGTAAAGCCTGTAGAAGCCGGGATTGTGAAATCCAGACAGCTTATTTAAAATGCACCCTTTTCAATTGTCAGCCATCAATTTGAAAGGTACCTAAACTGTCTATTAAGTCATCAAAGCAAATCAAATGCCTACTGTCTTAGCACTTCCAGTGTTTTCCCTAAAATTAAACTTTTGTACGTTCTTTAAAGACAACAGTAATCATGTCATTGCTTTTGGACATCATGTCCAAAGCTGAGCATGTTTTCAAAATTAATCCTATTATTCTGTCAGACATCTCTCTGCTTTCATCAGTTGAAAAAATAGCCTCCCGTAGAGAGTCAAATCTTTTTTTTTATCATTTCAGTGTTAGCTACAATTAACTTTGTTATTTTAAAGAACTTACCCTCTTACTGAAGAGACCTGAAGAAAAAAAAAAGTCTTCAGTTAAAAGGACACCTACTGTCAGCGTTGTTAGCCTTTTATGAAAATTGCCTCATGTTGTGCCTTTTCAATTTAATTTTTTTTTTGTGAATACAGTATGTAATTCATACACACACATGTGAGTGGCTGGATCACTGAATAATAAATATTAGACTTTATTTTCTGCTGTAAACAAATTGATTGCCTATAGCAACATGTTGCTTCTAGACTGATTAAGAAAAAATAACTACAGGAATCTTTAACACAAAAACTTCAACACCAGCCAGCTGTCCAAGTCTAATCACCTTGGCTGCATTTGTTTAATAATGTAGGAGAGAGTTCCTCATGCTCCATTCACTCAGAATGTAAGAGATACTTTCAATGGAGTTGAAAGAAAATTATACTGAATTTAAAGAATTAGGATCAAACTTGGCCATAGAGGATTAAGGCAAGTGAAGAAGCATCTAAAGTGTAACTAAAGTAAACTAAAGTGAAGGGCATGTTGTTCATTCCCTGCAGTTGGGGCCAGAGAAATGGCAGATTCTCAGGTTGTGACCAATTTAAGAAAGAAATTTCATACAAGTTCATGGACCCACTCCCAGCAGTAAATGTTACTAGAGCTTCACCAAGGAGAAGCAGGGTTCAAATGTGACCATTTAGTATATGCTCAAAATATTCACCTCTCCTTTTTTTTCTGGTGACTTGTGGATTTTATTAGCCAGTTCATCCTAATCGTAGGCTTCCTCTGTGAGTCAAAGAAACTGCTATCTCAGTGCCTAATTTCCAGGGCATTTAAAATTTCTGGTTTTTTTCTCTATACAATGCCTGATTTAACACGTAAGGAAACTTAAAGCAAATTGAAAAAATTTGGTCATAAAGGTAACTATGTAATGGATGTGCAGATTCCCTTATCCAAGCCTGAGACCTTCCTAGCTTCAAGGTTATTAATTTTTATGGTGATTACAGGAGTAGTTTTGTTTAGTTCTATGTTTGAACTGTTGGCAAGACACTTAAAAAGACATTGCTTAATGCCTTTAGTATAACACAAATATTTTTTTTTTTTTTTTTTTTTTTGGGAATTTTTTTTAATATTTATTTGCTCTATAAGGACTAAGGAGATATCTTCATCTCTTTTGCATGCACTTCTCCACCAATAAAGAGTAACAGGACTGATTGTTACATGGTTAGAGATCTATAAAACTATTATGGTTGTGTAGATAGATGACTGTATTGGTTGGCCAGAGTTCTATTTCGGATTATTCCATCCAACATAAATAGAGTATAAATAGGCTTGGTTTCTTTTTTTTTTTTTTTTTTTTTTTTTTATTGTTTTTTTTTTTTTTTTTTTTTTTTTTTGGGCAGGGGGGAAGAAATGTTTGGTTCTGGTCTTTGTTTTACTTTGGATTTAGATGAATCATTACCTGGGTGGAGTGCCTCATGGTAATAGCATTATTATTTCATTTCCGTTTGGTTTGAAACAAACAAAATCCTTCATTTCCTTCATTGATATCATATTCAATATTTTGCATTAGGTGTTTTCTTCAGACCCAGCATGACATCAAGAAAATGAATGCTGTCCTTCAGTTGACACTGGCAATATTTAAATTTTTTTGCTAGGATTGTGCAAAACATTCTTAAAATGTATTGGCACCATACTCCATCATGACTTCATATAGCTAGGATAATGTACATTATTTTGCACTAAACACTGACATAATTCTAGTCAATGTGATTTTGCCTTGTAACAGTACTTAATTGGTGTAAAACCACACTGACTCCGACTGCTTAAATGATCTCACTAAGTGGCATTGAGGTTAATTTTAATCTTGATTCTGTACTTCTGTGGTTTATGGGGCTGTGCCCAGTTTTTAGAAAAGAATGAGCCAGGGGAGAGCCACAGCAGTCAATAAAATAAACTTTCTCAGTACTATAATAATACTTCCTGGTACAGGTTTTAGCAAACCATAGTGCGTAAAAATCATCTGAAGAAAAGCTTCACACACACCTTTCTGAGGCTGCACCTGCAATTGACCATACACAAAATGGTCAATTAAAAACCATAAATCAGTTTCAGCACAGCAATTTAGCAATATCAAACCCAAGTGGGTCTATGTCACTTTAGGCACCAGCTTAGAGTAGTCTCACAGTAATGAGACTATTTTAATGTTAACTATTTTTTGAAATGTGCCACTCTGTAGGCTGAGAAAATGCACCATGGTACGATGTTCCCCCCCATACCCCTATCCTACATGTTTGGGCTCTGAGTGCAGGATAGTCCCTGAAGAAAAGAATTTCAAACTCTGACTCAGACTTACACTATCCTTGTGTTTTTGATATCCATTACTTTTGCCATTTCTGTTTTTGAATTGCTTTCAGGACACTTGACAAGATCTTGAATAATGCTATGAATATAAATCTTATTTATACAAATAGGCTGAGCCTTTGCAACAGGAATTTTATAGCAGATGGATACTGCTGTGCAGTATTATATACCTTCAGATGTCATGGTCATCTGGATCACAGAAGAGGAGCAACAGGCTCCCTAAGAATTGCATTGTATGGTTGCATTCCCAATTCCATTAGGACTTGTAGAGGGTTGTACATGACTAATCTTTACAAGGTTTCAAGCCTTCATCTTTCAAAATCTTCATCTACAGGACAAAATATTTTTTCCTGTTGCCATAGGGCCTCATCAGTTATTAAGGAAGGTCCCCTAATATTAATGTGGAAACATCAACATTGCCAGGAAGTGGGGTTCATCTTCAACAGTTTTCAAAGGAAAATCTGTTCTCTGGATAATCTAGATATTAATGTTGCTGAGAATTCACACCTCACTAGGGAATATCTGATTTATTTTCAGTTCCCCAGCATATGGTGCTTTCTCTGTGTTCCACAGACAGCAAAAAAAAAAAATAATAGCTTGGCTTAATTTTGCTTAGTTTAAGATTGGAAAATGCTTTTGGCCCACTTATGATTAAATGCTGTATTTTTCCCAAGGATATGTGGAAAGGACTGTTTTATTCAGAAGGAAGGAAAGGAGGATTAAGTGGTTGCTGTGAGTAGGTTCTATAGCCAATGCTTGAAAAGGTGCACCCCACAGTGACAGCAGCAAAGGCTGGGGCCATCCTGCCCAGCCTTTTGCTGAAGATTTCCATTGGTATAATTTTCCACTCATTTTCTTTATTTTGACCCTTCCTGACTCTTTGTATCCAGTTTGATCCCTTGGTCCTAGCATAAGAAGCCATTTGCTTCTCAGTTGTCTCTTTATGGCTTTCTTAGAGCAAACATAATAATCCCCCAAACAAATCTTTTCTTCTTTCTTTTCCTGTAGAGATGTCTGCTTCTCAGTGCAGAAAAGGCACCCCCTTTATGCAAGCAGCAGCATGCAAGAAACACCCTTTTAACCTAGAGACCCCTCTCCATAATATCAGTGCCAACAACATAAAACAATCCTTTTCCCCTTTGCCACTTCTCCCAGAGTTTTTGGGGAGCCATTCCCAGCTATTCTTCTACCTTAGCCTACCTTTGACATCCCTTGAGAGAATGAACGATGTTTGATATTAATTTCTTCTTCCTAAAGCTTCTGTGACAGCAGCTGGTTGTTCAACCAGGAGTATGTTAGACTGGGGGCTAGGCAAAAAAACCCCTGTAAAAAACAGCTCTCAATTTGAGGGTTGCTACTACCCTTAAAGCTGTTTTTACTTTTTAGGATGTAACCCAGAATTGAGACTTTCCTGACATATAGAAGGATCTTACTCAAAACAGACAATGGATAAACTGGAAAGATGAACAAGGGTGCTCTTTATCATGATTTTTTCCTCATGTTATTCTCAACCATAGATTCACTTTAGCTGCTGGAAGGCAAATATCAAATATCTGAAGAAGCACAGGAGAGTTTTTTTTTTCCTTGGAGTCTGTGACCTTAGTTTTCAGCTCTTTTTTATTATACCTGCAAATTATTAAAATTATCAAATACACTGTAAAATTAATAGCATTTTGCAATAGCTATTTAAGGCTAAGCAGTTTTCAATGTCCTACAATGTGTCTGAATTTTCTCTGTAATGCAATTTTGGTTGTTTATATTATGGAGCAGATCACCTTGAGTGCCACCATGCAGCACATACAGGACAACCAGGAGATCAGGCCCAGCCAGCCTGGGTTCATGAAATCCAGGTGCTGCTTGACTGGCCTGATCTCCTGTTATGACAGCATGACCCACTTAGTGGATGAGTGGAAGGCTGTAGATTTGTCCACCAACACTCCCAAAAAGACTCTGACACCCATTACCACAGTATTCTCCTGGAGAAACTGGCTGCTCACTGCTTGGATTGGTGCTGTGTTCACTGGGTAAAAACCCAAAAACTGTGCAGACAGCCAGGCCCAGGGAGTGGTGGTGAATGGAGTTACATCCAGCTGGCAGCCGGACTCAGAGTTGGGGCCAGTCCTGTTTAATATCTTTATGGGGACTGAGTGAATCCTCAGTAAGACTTAAACAATTCCATGATTCTATTAAAATATTGTCTCCAGCAGCAAAAGTATTGCCAGGCTTTTGTTTCCCTAGCACTCCCCAAGAAGAGCCCGTACTGTGAGTAGAGGTGTTGAGTCATGATGTGGATGTGTATGGAAAGTGGGAAAAAGCCACGCAAAGAATTACCCATTTCCAAAAGTTATATGTTGCTCCAGTCCAGGCTGAAATTTATGGTATTTACACAGTGCCCTTACTCTAGGGAAGTAACAGCATTGAGAAAGAACAGATGTAAAGCAAAGTAATATGCACAAACAAATCTACAAGCCAATCCAAGGCCTGTAATTTTTGTGCATACATTGCAAAGTTACAGCCAAGGATCATATCAATTGTGGTTTTTATGGATAACTAAACACTACATAATTTTTTGGTTTGACACAACTAAGATCCAGACTCCTCACAACTATGTTACATTCATCATCATAAGTTCTCTTCTGTTCTTCTCATCCTTCAGTTCTTTTGTTGCCATTTCTTAGCCATTGAGACAAGGACTCATATTTGGAGGGATTTCATCACTAGTTCTGAATGCCTTGTATGTTTACAGTTTACTGACTCATCTCCAGGTGGGATTACACATTCTTCTCTTCAGAAGCTCAAGATAAGTTCAAGCAGAATCAAAAGGGACATGGCTGCTTTAATGGATATGGAAACTCAACATTATTTATCAGCACTCCTGGCTTCCCAAGGATATTTATTTGCAAAGGCAATCTGGTGATGACTCCAAATCAGTGTCAGGAGAGAATACGGAGAGATATAAAGTGATGAGCGTGGGATGGAAGTGGAAGACTGCCAGGAGTGGAACTGCAAAGAATGTATTTACAAAAGCTTCAGTGCAAAGGAAAATGAGGGTTCTTCCTGGCCAGAGAGCAAATACTAAAGGGTGTGTTTCTGAGCAAAGGATATTATTCTGGGAAACTGGTTCTGATGGGGGGTCATCCGGTAACCAAAGCAAGGGTGTGATTCAAGGGTTAATATGATCACTATATCTGCTAACATGGGAGCACTGAGTAGGAGTCTGCTACATGTATTATTTCTGTTTTTCAAATTACTACAGCTGGTGGTAAAATACAGCATGCAGTTCTAGTACCAGTATTTCAAGCAGCATGTTAAAAATTAGAGGGTCAGGGAAGAACTGGAACATTTATTAAATTACTGGGAACTATGTATTTAATGAAATACTCAAAGACTTTGATTTAGTTAGCTTAATGAGGAAAAGCTTCTTCTTATCAAAGGTAACTGGTCTGTTCCAATACAGTGAAAAGACACATGAAAAAGTCAACTCTTTCAGTGCTGAAAAAAGTAACAAGAGTGAATACCTAGAAATTACACAAGTTAGATAAATGTAGCTTACTCATTACTTTCTTAGAAGGGTTTAAGGCCAGGTTGGATGGAGCTCTGAGCAATCTGGTCTAGTGAAAGGTGTCCCTGACCACTGCAAGATTGTTGAAACTAGATGACCTTTAATGTCCCTTCCAACCTAAACCATTCTATGATTCTATGACATTAACCTGCGACATTTTTAAAGAGAAGGGTAACCATCCACTTAGTACAGGCAACATTAGACTTTCCAACAGCAGTAATTTTTAAATGAAAATCTGAATTTTTTGTAAAAAAATAATAAATGCCTAATTAGGCAGTAAGTTCTGCATTGTTTCCTAAGTAACAATTTTAAGGCAAATCACAAGCATGCATAAATAACGCCTGACAACAAACCCTGTGAGGCATTTTCAGTATTTATTTTTCTCCAAAAACTATTCTTGGCTATGCAATAGCCATGGTACAACGTAGGTACCACAGCAGTAGCACAAAGCTCAGTGCTGGACGCAAAATCCTTCTGCAAATCAAAGGGAACACTTGGGTGTTTATTCCATGCTGAGCTCCCTGCTGTTGCCTGCAGCTCAGGAGCTGTGAACAGACGAGGTTGTAGCAGCAGGTCATAGTGCACCCTCTCCACAGTGGTTCAAAGAAAGGCCTAGGTGGAAAAAGTGTCTGTCCCTGATTTGTGAAGTAAGACGTCTCACAGAAGAACCGCATTTCACTAGGAAAATATAACTAGCAAGATTTGCCACTCTAAATCAAGCTTCTATGTCTGCCTCAAAAACATCCCCTTGCTCTGCACAAGTTCTTGGCCTTGTTAGGAAAACTACTAGGTAATATTTTTAAGCCTGTGCTTTGATGAAGTCAAAATAAATTATTAAAATGGCCCCTTCTGACTTCAGAAAGTATAAAAAAACAATGAATATGATCCATTAACGGCAGAGAAAAAGAGATTTTATTTTAAAGCCAAAGAACTAAAGTCATAGATTTTTTTTATTCGCTAGTTAGTTGTTTTCAAAATCTGCACGTGTACTGAATTGTGATCTTTACCACAAAAAATAAATTAGGGCCACAGTTTAAAAAAAAGTCAGTCCTTAATTTCAACTCCTAAATAATTTTTTTAAGACTCTGAGGAAAAAAATGGACCGACTTTCAAACATGACAAGCCCTCAGGAACTCCCACTGATCCTGAGGTGAGAAGCAGCAGAGGGGCGTTTATAAGCAGGAAGAACACAGGTTTAGGGCTTTGACAAAAGAGCCCTGTCCCATCTTGCCATGACAGTTGTTAACACCTTAATCCAAACAATGAAGCTTCTGAACCAACAACCTGGTGAAGAGGGCTACAAGCACATGTTCCCTGAGGATGGAGACCTCTTGAGAAGAGACAAGGTGGGCAGCTGTCAACAGTAGCAAACCACAGTGCCACAGGAAAACGCCCTTTTCTTTTTTTTTTTTTTTCTTTTTTTTGTCTTTTTGTTCGGTTTTGTTTTGTTTGAAGCTGCAGACACAGCTGTGCCTGCAGAGATCAGACTTTTCACAGGACATACCTGGTACTGTGAGGACAAAAACCGAAGCCTCCAGGCTGCCAGGGGTCTAATGTAACCAAGGGAGAATACTCTTCCCCTATGAATAAATCTTTATAGACATCCTAAAGTTCAGGTTAATGATCTGGTCTTGTAAATTCAGATAGCATTTGGGGATGATTTAGACTTGCATTACTGCAAAATATATAGAAGATCTGCAAAATTTCATTTTAAAGATGAAAGCCATTTCTGAGTCCTACTAATGTAAAAATTATTCAAAAAGTAGGAGGATTTTTTAAAAAATTATCAGGTTTTTCTGCAAGTATGTAAAATGTTTCTCCATGGCTACTTCACTGCGTGTCTAATTTTAACTTGGACTGAATTTTTGCAGACAAATTGTAAATGCTCTCAATAAGATTACTACTATTATTAATATACTTGTCGATAAAAACAATTTCTCAGATGCTTGAATCCACAATTTCCTAACTTTCTAACTATTCTAAACTTCCTGAATACTTCTGTAATTTTTGAGAACTTTGTCTGAAAGTGGAGCAACAAAATCATGAATATAGACAGCCCCTACTCTCTCTCTCCCATGCTTAATCCAACAGGAAGTATTGGAAATTTCAGAGCATCTTTTCCATTCTTAAAATAAGGGGCACTGATTTGTTCTATGAAGACAGCTTGTTTGCAGAATTTTTGCAAAACAGAAGTTGTTGGGGGAATAGGAGGTATATTGGATGCAGATGGGTCTGTCAGGAGATATGGCAGTGAAACTCTTCTGAACTGTAACAACATAATTTTCAGATCTGTAAAAATGCCAGATTTTGGCCAACTTCAACAGCAATTGAAAAAGGCACAACCTCAATCATGCTCCTCCCAAAGTTAAGCTCTCTGCTTCAGAGCCTGGAGTAAAATACCTGAAATGGCAGCAAGAATTTTTCAAGAAAAATAAAATTACACATTTTCCCTGATCTCATTCTTCCAAAAGGACAATGAATTTTTCTGAAGTTTTCAAAAAGCACTTGGCTTGAAACAGAGAATTAAAACTTATTAACTAAAATAAAGGAAATACTACAGTAAATGAAAATAAGATTTGGTGGAAAATATTAGGCATATCTTAATATAAGGGTTTAAAATTCTATTTAATAATGAAAGTGACAATCCACATAATAGCTCTTACAATTTTATTAAAGCAAATTATTAAGATTTCATTAAATTAAATTATCATCTGTCTATGCTGGTTTACTATAAACAACTAGGGTTACAGTTTCTCAATTTTTATTACCCAGAAGTCAAAAATAGTAAGATTTATCTTTTGGAAATTTCTTTGTTTCTTTTTTGTAGGTGTTACATACATACCTCTTCAGAGAAGTCAACAGCTTCATTCACCAGTGAATTCTGGTTATGGCTAGAGAGGGAGTCTGGGACTCTGCAGACTGCATAAATCAGAAAAAAGTCGAGACTTCTGATCCCAAGACAATAAATTATTACTTGATATCATTGGAAAGACAACCAAGGAAAAGGAAATACTTCAAATAATAAATAATTTTTAGAAGTATTTACTGAAGTTAGCTTTTTAAGAAGCAAGTTCACCTTTTCCTACTGGCCTGATCAATATGAAACAGCTCTGTGAAACTCTAAAACTTTCTGTTGTAGAGATTAGAAATCATCATATGCTCCTGTTAGAAGTCATCATCCTTTCAGTCGATCATCAGTTACAAGTCGATCATCCTTTCTCACACCATATGATTAAAGCCTTGTTCTGGAAAAGATTTTTATTTTTAAGGTATCCCATTGAATAGAGATGCTATGCTGATCAGAAAGTTTCTATCTTGATTTTCAATAGAAACTCTCCATGCCAAACAGCTTGAAGGCAGTGGGCAGTGATGCTGAATGAAATTCCTGGAAGAATGAAGCACAAGAAATCAGCTTGAATATGTTGATCCCAGATCTTCACACTAAGGGTATAAACATGAAGCCAATTACACAATATGCAAATATATTGTATCACATCTGGATTACATATGCTCAGCTTCTTCTCCATAGAGAAATCCTTTACAAAATTCATTAGCAATTAACAGAAATATAACTATGGCAACAGATACTATTCAGCTACCAGAAAAAGGAAAAGAAAATCCTTTTATATAAATCATATATGTATATATATATGTGTGTGTGTGTGTGTGTGTATCTGTATATCTCAATAAAATCAATTAATGCTGCTGAGGCTTGCTAAAGCAGAAACAGATCTGCTGTATGCTACATTCTTCTATCCTAACCCAGCTGATTTTCAAATGTGAGCATAACAGCACACTAATGCTGCAGCTGTAGTTACCCTTCCATGTCTTTCACTGCCTTGGTGTAAGAAAAAACTAGAAAAACATGTAGAGCTATGCATCTTAAGTGATGACAGGGCCAGAAAAGCCCACCAGGATAAACTGCTCAAGTTCTGTAAGGAATACAGTCAAATAAATATTATTTACTTAATGCTAAGACCACCTTTTATCCCCTCTTTCTGAGAATATGTCCCTAAATAAAACGACAATTAAAACTTTTTGGGGTTTTAGTTAACATAGGTGATCAACATGAAAAAGCATATAAAAAAAAAACAAACAGACTGAATAATTCAGTGTCATACTTATTTTACTGAAGTTAGAGAAAGACAGCAACACTAACAATAGCATTTAAATTATTCTATTTTTTAAAATACTTAAGCTCTTTTAGTTTCTGTGCCACTCAGTTTTTCTTACCCACTTGATACCATCTACATAAAACTGCATTCTTCTTGGCCATACATGATTATTTACTTCCTAAAGCAATAAATCATTTTCATGTGGTGCCAACAAGTAACAATCTTACTATTCAGAAAAATCTCCCTCCCCTTAGGAATTTCACATGTGTGAAGTTGCTACAGAGAATATACAAATATGCTTTTTCCCCATTGCCTGTCACAGACTACTCAAAATAAATCTGGAGTCTTAGGATGACAACAGAATCCAAGTTAAAAACCACTGTTTTAAAAACTTGGATTTTTGTTTCTGTTAGTACTTCTTTCTTTTCTGTTAGGAGAATTTATCTGGATTAGCTGATGGTGTGTGCCTTTGTGTCATAGTAAAAAACATTCACTGCTTTTTCCACCCTTGTGATAAAACTCATTAATAAGCACTGGACATCCTCAGACCCACTAATTGTGTGATTTGGTTTTGGTTTTTTTTAAACAAATAAAAGTATTTCTTCATATGCCATGAAGAATACAAGAAAACTGGGCAAAAACTAATATGCCCTTTGTACTTTTGCTCAATGCATTTGCGCTTCCATCCTGCAAATAGTTAGACATAGGAACAGGGGCATGCATGATTCCAGTGTGACTCGCTAAAATCACATGCATAAATGTCAGGTAAGGGCTTAAACTGTCAGTAAAATACTTAATTTGCATAATTTGATATGAGGAGAGGAGTAGTAGTGGCAGTACCTGGCAGATTAAATGTAAGAATAGACCCACAAGGGAAAGGGTCTCCTTTTCCAAAATATTTGAAGCCATGAGCAATCTAGTATGTTCCAAATTGAAAGTATTCATTTTTTTACAGAATTTTTATGAACCTTAGGAATGAAAATTAATTTGGACAAGTTGAAAGAGAGACTCAACTCCATGACTAACATGGGAATTACCCTAATCCTCTCTTCAACTCAATCATGGAATTTTAACAAGGTTTTTCTGGAAGCCCTTGAGATCTCCTAGCTTGAACATTAACTTATGTCCACTTATTTTCATACTAGTTAAAACACATAAATGCAATCTGAGGTTGAATGAGGAGATCAACCCTTTGAGTTCTAAAACCCTTGTTTGAATCTTGGCCAGAAATTGCCAGTTTGCTGGCATTTGCATGATATCCATGAAAAAGGTTGACTATCTCAGCAGCAGTACAAACTCTGGATTTCCAGCTATGCCTACTCAATGCTACATTATTTCTGTGTGGAAAAAAAAATTTAAAAGGTGTTTTCTTGGGTTTATGCTACAGATTAAGGATTCCCTGAGGACTCATTCATGCTTGGAAGCAACACACAAGTTTCTCCTCTGCTCTTCTCTCCCAAGCAAATGCCTCTCACCATAAAGAGATGTGGTGCAGAGATTATACCTCAAAAGGTACTACTCACCCCTGCTCTCTTATTTGTTTATCACAATACCCAGAAGCAGGGAACTACGAGCCAGAGGAAACTTTTGGTTTTAAGTAAATAAGGGAAGCCCACTGCTTGATTCCAACTTGTTCAAGGCTAGAAGATTCAGTAAAACGATGTTGGTGAGAGCAATTTTTCTGCCAGTGTTACTAATCCTGCCGAGTAAATTTAAAGGCAGCAGTAGAACCATAAGAAGCATCAGCCAGAGCTCAGATCTGGTATCTTTCCAGATATGCTGCAGAGCCTTTAGTTTTTCAGGCCTTTGGGGATGGATGGGTTGAAGGATGTGAGGGGCCAGGCTCATTTAGGTGACAGGTAATTATTCTCATCGGACAGCTCGTTTATGGAGTGGTTTATAATGTGTGCTTTGCATTCTGTAAAACACTTGTAAAAGTGAATAAATGCTCAAATACAGCCATTAGTAAATGCTAATATTTTGCCTACCCATCAGAAAACACAATCAGGAATCTGTTACTCAGGGAAAGTTACTGTTGCATAAGCAAATCCAAGCATTTCTCCTTAGAATTTCTAAAAAGACTGAACACATGCTCCGTCAGGTTCAAAACCGGGAAACTCGTCCTTGTTACAGGATATAAACATCAGCTGTGCCCTTCTTGCTTACTTTCCCTCCGGCTTTGGCTAAATTTTAATCCAGAAACTCATGACCAGCCGTGCTTTCCTCCTCTCATTGCTCTTCGCAACTCTTGGGATCGGTACAATCGCACGGGCTACAACTTTAAAGAGGGAGCGGGAAGGGAGGGAGGTGGCGGAGGGAGGTGG